>JBBPBX010090450.1:0-14113 GCA_038048925.1 Garcialebias charrua
ACTAACTCATGTATGTATGCCAACGTGTCCCCATTATGATCTGTATTTCTGTCAGCCTGTCTATTTCATTTCCAAATGTCCAAAATTTTCCCATAGCAGATAATGTGTGTGCATACATTGAGACGGCCAAGGTAATATGGTGAAGGAATCTGCAGGGAATAGCTTTAACAGAACCGATTAGAAGGAAAAAGAGGAGAGATGGACTGTAGGAAGGGAAAACAGAAGAATAGAAAGGGGGATGGAGCCTTCTTAGGTAAACACACACCAGGCGCCATTCAATTTCAGCATTTAAACACACGCTGAAAGCTGCAATCCAATTATTCACCACAAAATGCTGCTTTCAACAAGCTCTAACCCCATTTAAGAGGTCCATTCACCCAAAGGATTCTTTTTAATAAACAGCAGCAAACAATTGTTGACCAAAAGACAGGAAACCACTGCTCAGTACTTTTACTTTTAACTACTTAATTAATCAAGCAGTTTGGTTTTAATGGCCTGAAGTTCTTCAAAGGAACTATTAAGTAAACACAACAGAGTAGCTTGGGAGAAACTCGACTGAATTGTAATGTAGCAACAAAGAAACTCTGAAATGTGCATAAACTACTGTATAAAGTATTTACTAACCACATAGCATAGGATCAGCAACACTGTAAAATATTATTTTTGCATGTAATCAAACTGCATCCCCTGCAACCAGAACAGACACAAGTCAATTTGTGTTTCTGTAAAATAAATTATCTGTTCCCTTTATCAGTCATGTCACTCGGTGCAACATAAATGCAGAGCGTACAGAGAATTATTCCTGCGTACTGCTAGGCTAGCAAAAGCTAGTCCGGCACATTTTTCCTTAAACCCCGAAGTTTTTTTCTTCTCCTCTTTCCGCAGACTGCTTCGCTCGACGGCGCTAACTGCATCACACCGCTACCTCTGCTAATTCGTAGCAGGCTAGCCAGCGAAAGCGACGCGACGGAGGAGACGTCTCAAATAAAGAGAAAAAAGATCTTGGAAGGACTCGCTCGTCTTATCTCGGACATGCCTCCGGAGAAAGGAAAGCGAAAGACAAGACTTCCAAAAAAGACCAGCAGGGCGGCGAGCCCAACCTCGCGCGCCTGCCCCAGCGGATGCGGTTTTTCCCTCTCAGCGACGGACACCCACGAGGCCTGTCCCGTCTGCTTGGGGATGCTGCACGCGAACATGGCGCTGGACGCACCCGAGTCTTGCCCACACTGCAGCCAGATGCTGGAGGCGGTGAGGAGGCACCGGGCGGACTTCGTCGCCAAGGCCATGGGGGCTGCTGCGGCGCCAGCAGACCCGGACACTACTGAGCCTCTGACTCCCACGCCGGAGCTCGAGAGCATGGCTTTGGATGACAGCACCCGAGTCGAATGGGGCGACAGCCCAGATGTGCTGGCCCCCATGGTGGACTTAACAGTCGAATTTGACACTCGAGGCATGATGAACGAGGACGAGATCTCGATTTCAGCCTCAGGTGAATTTTCTGCGGACGACGCCGACGTCGAATACGGGGAACAGGGAGAAGACCTCTCCCGCACCCCGGTGCCTGTGCTCCCGGAGACTGACTTTTCCATCCCTGCTCTGTTCGACTTGTGTCACAGAGCAGCGGACGCACTGCAGATCCCATGGCCGGAGCCTCCACCTCGTCAACAAGTCACGAGGTTGGCAGGAAATTATTTTTATTCAAAGCAGCAGGCCGCCACGAGGCAAAGGATGCCCGTCTTTCCGGACTTCCTCACAGAGCTGACTCGCACCTGGTCTCAGCCCAGAGCTCCCATGCTGCTGCCGCTCTCGCAGTTTCTCGACGTGGACGGGATGGATGAAGTGGGAATAGCCAATGTGCCTCAAATTGAGGACACGTTGGCGTCTCATCTGGCTCCCAAGTCATCCGGGACAAAACCAACTCTCCCCAGCAAAGCCTGTCGAGCTTCGGCTTCTCTGCTCGAGAAATGCTACAGGGCTCAGGGCCTCGCGGCGCGCGCAATGAACGCGTCCATAATGATGCAGGCGTACCTGGCTGAAAAACTACAGGAGCTCCAGGTAACAGCAGACAAGCAAGCTGCCGCGGAGCTGCTGGATGAAGCCCGCAGGGCAACAGACTTTGTGCTCCGCATGATGGGGACAGCAGCTGTTGCACAAGGCAGAGGAATGGCAGAGGTGGTCATCGCAATACGCCATCTGTGGATGACCCTAACTGACCTCCCGGAGGGACAGAAAATTCCTTTTCTCCACCATTCGATAGAACCGACGGGACTTTTTGGAAAAGCGCTGGATCGAATTCAGACCAGGCTGGACCAGAGGCGCAAACAGGCTGAAGCTCTCCGGGTGGGCATCCCCAGGAGAGCCTTCGCCCCCCCCAGGGAGTCAGCTGGGAGCAGAGCACCGCAGCCTCGACACCACTCAGCCACACGTGCCCCACCGCAAAAGCGGCCGGCGTACGAGGTCGAGCACCGGCAGAGACCACCGCCGGGCCCACCTCGGACCGAACACGCCTGGAGTAAGAACAGATTTGTTCCCCGCCAGGCGGACCGGTACAGAACCTCCTCGGTGAATCGGGACACCAAACAGAAGCGTGCCTGATGAACCAGGACCGCTTCATAACTTTACACGATCACCCACCCACGCGGTACGGGAAATGATCTTTTCACGTCCAGACTTTGTTTGTAGCACAGTACAAAAAGCTAGTGACTTTGTTTTAGACACAAATTATGTTCTTTCTGCTGTGAGTGACATAAAGTCAAACATGTCATTATACATAAGCACGAATAAAGCTAAAAAACAGCCCCTCTCTGTTTTCTTGACTCATAAAAAAACAACAACAACAACAACAACAACAACAACAACAACAACAACAAACATAATATCAGCAGAATGGTCCACTCCGTTCTTCCAGCTGATATAAAGGGCGAGGGCCATCTTCCCTCCCTCCCTCATGGCTCACGGGTGTTAGCCTAATTGATAAACCCTAGCAGGGTGCCTCTGTTTTGTCTGCAACAGACAGGTCCAGAGGCGCCTACGAGCAGACCCGTCACTCCTCACAGAGACAGGTGAGGGGGGTCACGTGCTCCAGCCCCCGCTCCGTTCTAAACCACGGGGCCAACAATACACAAATCAACCAAACCCGTGACATGTCCGCACTCCAGGGGTACGCGCTGACAGAATCCGACGACCCACCTTCCTGGCCACCTATTCATCGGACGCCAGTAAGGGACGGGGGGCCATGGCAGAAGCCCGTAGGCCAACACCAGTATCATGCGTTCACAAAGGCAGTTGTGATGAAACTATAGCATGTGTAAACATAAAGTCTGCTCAACACAAAGGACCATCTCCACATTCTCATGCTGAAGCGGTCTCCTTATTCTCAAACAGTGATCCTGCAGCGTGTGACCGTGCTCACTGTGCTGACCCAACCAGGAAACGGGCTGGAGTCAGGAGATCTGCTCGTTTACAAAACTTGCAACCTCTCCGATCCATGACCCCCAACAAAATGAGGAAAAACAGACATTCTGTTCAGCTTTTGTATAATGATGACAGCAGATTGCCTCTGCCTCCAAACACTCCCAATCAGGGTAGTATGGAGATACATCTGCAGAAAGGCCCTCTCCCTAATGTGGTTGACCTTCAAGGGACCACAGAAATTAGGGCCCTTGAGGGAGAGCTGGTTCCACCACCGGTTCCTCTCCAGGGATCCTCCACGTCACCGGAAGGAACAGTTTTGCCACTTAGGCTGAGAACTGTGGCTAATTTCAGCTTGGTAGCGGAGAGGAACAAGTTGATGGGCTCAGGCCTGCCAGAGAACGTGGTAAAAACCATTCAAAACGCATGAGCTGTGTCAGTACAGTCTCTCTACGCCCGGAAATGGCATATTTTTGAAGCTTGGTGCACAGAAAGAAATATTATTTATTATTCATGCAACTTAGCCCAGCTCCTCACCTTTCTTCAGGACTTGTTGGAAAAAGATAGCTCTTTTTCAACAATTAAGGTGTTCCTATCGGCAATTTCAGCTTGTCACGAGGGCGGGGAGAGCAGGACGCCTGGTGCGCACCCGCTCATAATAAGATTTATGAAGGGCGTGCTAAAGAAGAGAACCCCTAGCAGGATCTTGACCCCTGGATGGGATCTTAGTACGGTCTTGGGGGCTCTATGTGACCCCCCCCCTCCCCCATTTGAAACACTGAGCGACATTAAGATAGATTTATTATCTTATAAGACCGCTCTTCTCCTGGCTCTTTGCTCGGCAAAACGTGTGGGTGACCTCCACGCTTTGTCTGTACATCCAATGTGTACCAGGTTCGTCCCTGACGGGTCAAAGGTCACCCTAAGGCCTAATCCTGCATATGTGACCAGCCACTCCAAAACCAGGAACAAGTCGGCACAACTCTAACTGAGAAAAAATCAATAAACCTTCAACTTCTGAGAAATTAGTGAAAATCGTTTTTTTGCAAAATGTACCAGTTGGAGTCAGTCAGACTGTTGGAGTCAGTCTCCCCACCATCACAGACATTTACACCTCCAGATGCAGGAAAAGAGCCACCTGCATCATGAAAGACCTCACTCACCCAGCACACTCACTCTTTGCCCCACTCCCCTCAGGACGGAGGTTGAGGAGCATCAAATGTAGAACCACTAGACTGAGGAACAGCTTCTACCCTGAGGCTGTTAGACTCATGAATAAATAAATAAAATAAAAAATAAACACTGCAAAATATCACATCATGCTGATGCTGATCTGTTTTCTTGTTGCTGTATTCATCTGTGACCATCTGCTCATACAAACTCATGTTCGTGCTGCTGTTTATTCCCACTATATTAGGCTTAGTGTATTACTAGTTGATGCTTTTCTTAGTTAGTTCTAGATGTTATTACTGTTTTTCTCTTTCATTGTTGTTGGATGTAACTGGGACCTCGTGTACATAATCTCGTTTTCATCTCATGTACCACATGCGGTGCAAATGACAATAAAGACTCTCTGACTCTCTTGAAGTTGTGAAGAAACCATCCCATGCTTTAAAAAACACTTTATAAGTGTTTAAACTGATAAACTTTGTGTTAGAAATCCGTTTGTTTTCAGAGTAAAACCAAGCCGCAGTGATTTGCGTACTGGGGGCGGGGACCCTCTCAGCTGATTAACATGCGGGACTTGTTTGGCTGGTATCAGAGCTTTGTTACTGGCTTCGGCCAATAACGTGCAGCTTTGAAAGAAGCACATGGCTACTTAACATCTATAGATCGCCCAGTGGACACAAGGAACAAGGAAAATAATAAAATAAAGCCGATCAAAGCGTCAGAGCTGTCAGCTGTTTTTCCGACCGACCCGAGGAAAAAAAAAGAAGCTTTTACTGCGTGCGCAAGCAAATCGCAAGCAAATCAGTTTCCATCCATACATAATACATCCATCCATACGTCCATCCATCCATCCACTATCTTTATTTCATTAGACAAAGCAGACACGCGTAATCACCGCGCAATGCGCTCCAGCCACTGCGGTAAAGTGAGCCTCCACTCGGCTCCGTGCAGCCATGGTCCGTGTCCAGCTGCGCATCGCGCAATCACACGCGTTGGATTGGCTTAGGTTTTACAAATCGCAGCAAAGAAACTAACATTTAAAGCACGATAATGGTGCACCAATTATGCAGATTCAACTGGCCGTTTGAAAAGGTAAAATGTACAGTTAACATCGGATGGAGCCGTTCACGCAGCTGTCAGCTGCTGTCATCATGATAAAAAAGCTGAATGGAGCAGCGTGTTTAATTAAAATAGCCTTGTTTTTCCCAGATAATTTTGCTCTAAAATGTTTTTGTTTATCTTTATGTAAGATTATCTTTAGAATTTATTTTTCATGTTAATATATATTTGGTGAAACAAGAAATCTTATCTTTCTTTCTTTGAAATACATTATTTGGATGGATGGATGGATGGATGGATGGAAACCGACCAGCCCACAAAAGCTTAATAAAAAAGACCTACAGCAAAGATAAGGCCTTTCTGCCCTGATGACACAAAAGTCATGTCCAGCACCAACACCTTTGTGACATCTAAAATAAGTCTGTGCAGGAGCTTGGTGTGTGTAAAGCCTTATTTTATTTTGTTTTCCCCCTGTCTAACCTAGATGCAACATAAGCATCTCCTGAGTTTACTCAACATCTTCAGCTATTATACAAACTTTTCCAGTGTCATCAACTTTATAAAGTGCATTCCTGTCCTGTACCTTTAACACCATTTTTATTATACTTTTACTGCTGTTAATATCATAATTTTTACCATTGGTGTGTGATACTGTTCATTAAATTTTTAAACCTCTTTTATGTTGTGTGTGTGAAGCACCTTGATAACAGTTTATCTGTTTTTTTTTTTCATTCAAGCTTTATTTATACAGGCTAGCCTCGTTGAGCCACGGGGACTCATTTACAAGAGGGACCTGTCTCACTCACACCTAGGGTCAATTTTAGAGTTACCAATCAGCCTAACATGCATGTTTTTGGACTGTGGGAGGAAACCGGAGCACCCGGAGAAAACCCACGCATGCACGGAGAGAACATGCAAACTCCACCCAGAAAGGCCCCCAGACCGGGATTTGAACCGGGGACCCTTTTAACTGTGCTATATAAATAAAATTGACTTGACTTGACTAGTTGTGACCCTTATTTTTTGGGGTGGGCTGTAACAAAACAATCAACATTATTAATGTGTAAAACATGTCACAATAACATAAAATACAATTCTTTGTATTAATGTTGTTTTTTTAAAGATCAAAAGGAAGTTTGCCAGTAGGGGTGTAGGAAAAAATAGATTTTTCAAAGACTCTGGATTCTTAGTCCTGGCGATTCAGAATCAATTCTAAATGCTCCAAAATCAATTTTTAAACATGTTTAATTTTACCCTGATGCATGCTCAATAATCCAGGTACAAAAATCTAAAAAAGCTAAGTCTGGTATTCAGCTCAGTCTTAACACCCTCTCACAGTGGATCAACCAGTTGGCTGATGACAGCCGAAACCAGCTGCTCACATGATGGAGGACCATCAGCCTAACAATGGATCGTTAGCACCCTGATGGTTGTTTGCTATTCACAGAGGGCTGAGTGATACCAGCAATGACAGCATTATTGTCCCCCTCTTATAATGCTTGAGTTAAAGGTTACTACACTTTGGTAGGCTGAAGTCTGTTTTTGTCTGTGTTGAAGGGATTTCTCATTAGGTGTTCGAATGACCAGTCTCTCTTAGAAAAATGATGAAGATTTATTGACAGACACACAGGTTTACAGGTTAACAGAGTTACAGCATGAATAAGCAATTCTTTGTGCACAGAGAATTGTGAGCATTTTGACAGACCTTTCCTCGGCGAGGTTCTTCAAAGAATGCTGAAGATATCTGAGATGTTTTGGAGTATGAAGCTGCAGTTTGAGCTTCTCTGGTCTCTGATTGGCTCAGAGCATTGATAAGGCGTCCTGGAGCCTCTCGTGTTTGTCATTTCTATGACCTTGTAGATTTATAGCTGTGGTGAGAAGTCTCTCGAAACTGTGTTCTTTGTTCTGCTTATCTGCTCAGTAAGAGAGTTTTAGAAATGTACCATTAGATGTGTCCTGTGTGCGATATTAATGTAAATTAATGTCCAGATCCTAGTATGTGTGTGTGGTTCATAAGTACTACTTATTTAGTAGTATGATTCATGTGTTTGTGTGTCTGTGTGCTCTGATCTCCTCAGAAGGCCAAGAGAAGCACAAAGGGCATCTGCCCGCTTAGCATGTTATCTGCATCTGAACATCCTGTTCGTTAGATCTAAAAGTATGTCTTATAATCTAAAAAAGCTAAGTCTGGTCCTCTGGACATTCAAAAAACAAAACAAAACAAAGAAAAAAAAAAAAATTGTAGAAACGTTTCGTCTTTCGTCCGAAAGACTTCCTCAGTCTGAGGTGCTGGGTTCAGCTCAGTCTTATAAATAGCACCCTCTCACAGTGTTACACAACCAGTTGGCTGATGACAGCCTGAAACCAGCTGCTCACATGATCAAGGAGGACCATCAGCCTAACAATGGATCGTTAGCACCCTGATGGTTGTTTGCTATTCACAGAGGGCTGAGTGATACCAGCAATCACAGCATTGTAGGAGGGGGACAGTTGAACCTCCTACAATGCTGTGATTGCTGGTATCACTCAGCCCTCTGTGAATAGCAAACAACCATCAGGGTGCTAACGATCCATTGTTAGGCTGATGGTCCTCCTTGATCATGTGAGCAGCTGGTTTCGGCTGTCATCAGCCAACTGGTTGTGTAACACTGTGAGAGGGTGCTATTTATAAGACTGAGCTGAACCCAGCACCTCAGACTGAGGAAGTCTTTCGGACGAAAGACGAAACGTTTCTACAATTTTTTTTTTTTTGCTTTGTTTTGTTTTGTTTTTTGAATGTCCAGAGGACCAGACTTAGCTTTTTTAGATTTTTCTACCTGGATAATTGAGCATGCATCAGAGTATGTCTTATAATGTTGTCTAATTGCATAAACATATGTAAAACAGTTGTGAATACCTTGATTATAGAGCACTCGTGTATTAATCATATACAGTAGTGTATTCGTTTCAAATGAGATTAACATATAGAACTTCTAAACGTGCGTATTTCCCTTCACTCCCTCTCTTGACCTATATTAAATAATAGGTCAAAACAACCTGCACGCCACCAGCCGGATCCCCCGAAGAGGACCCCCACCTCAACACCACAAGAAAAATACATCACACCAAATAAAATCACCCAAAAACAAAAAATCAACCAAATCTAATGCAACCTCCATCTGACTCCAAAGTTAATCAATAACCCCATCACCAAAACAATAATCACAATCCACAAACCACTCCATCAAGACATAAGAGGGTAAATGTAATCATCCCTTTAACCCCATCCTTGGAGTGCTCTGCCTGACCCCTCATCAACTCCACAGGTATCTGGACTCGGCCAAATACATGTGAACCCTCTCATCTGTCAGAGAACTGCGTCTGGCCCCACTCTGACTCCAAAATCAACCCTCCAGGTCAACATCCAAACACACCATCCACATCCCAAACTGACCCCATCATTAATCAACAAAACCATCTAAGAATAAAACCCATGCTAGTATCTATACCAGCCTAATCTACGAAATCATAAAAGAATAAATGTGATCATCACTTCAACGCCATCATCCCACCTGGAGTCCTCCGCCTAACTCCTCATCCCCTCTACAGGTATCCGGACTCAGCCAAATACCTGAGAGCTCCTCCAGCCGGCAGCGAACTGCGTCTGGTCCCTATCCGACCCCACAATCAACCAACCCGAACAACCTCGAACTGACTCCATCATCGCTCCTCAAAACAAAAATAAAACATGAAACACACCGGAAAACAACAGGACATCATAGAATTAATGTGATTAGGCCAAAAGCAACACCTCTCCATTCCATCACCAAACATCCCCCGCCACTACAGGTATCTGTTCTCTGCCAAATACAGGTGAGTTTGTGCGGCAGGCGATGGCCTGCACCCCGCCTGCACCAGGGGAAACGCCGTCCCATAATCCTCCACCTCCTTGGAAGCAATCATCTTCGAGATCTTTGCCCGTGCACAAGGTGTCACACACCCCATAAATAGGCAGAACAGAACCAGAATCGCTAGTGGCAAGGCCAAGAGCTTGACCAACACCTGAGGCCATGACCCTCTCGTGAACCAAGACAGTGCATGCCACAGCCCTGTATGCGCCTCCTCCGTCTGATGCTTCTGAAGCTCCCTCAGATGGCGCAGGGCCACTGTCACCCTGACCTGTGGATCCGAAGCAGACTCATCAGGTATAAAGGTACAGCAGGTGTTATTATCAATCATCTCACACACTCCATTAATAGATGCCTTAAACAAATCCAGCAGCAATCTATGATGTAAAGACACAACATACATGGCCCACCGCTCTGCAGAGGTGGTCCCTAACGCCTGTACCGACTCATAAATGAACATCCCAAATTGGTAATCTAAAGCTTCCATGTGCAACAGGTGGTCCCCGACCTTCGATCCCGGGAAGAAGCTACGCTTCCATTCCACTGGGACCTCTGAACCCCAAGAAGACTCGAGCTGACTGACGTCAGAAGTCTTTGACCGTCCCACATAGTGAGAACCGTTACTCAAAGACACCAGGTACGACCCCTCTGTAACCGCAACCGGTGCACAGCACCCAGTCCAGTTCGCTGGCAAGGTCAGGAATACCTGATGTCCACACAGCCAGGCCAAGGCCTCAACCGGATACGTACCATTGCTGCCAGGCACACTCCTGAACTCCCTTCCCGGATGGTACACCGCTCGGCACCTCTCCTCAGGGAGTGACCCCACTACCACCTGATATGAGTCCTGATGATGGACGCGGTGCACACAGACAGGAAACTGTCCACTGGATGGCCATTCTACAAATTGAGCTAACACCATCGGGTGTGATAATGTACTCAATTTGCACCACTTAGGCTGACATTGCAGGTGCTCCATGTAAAATCCTCTGGAGCTCATCTGCAGAACACAAAATGACAACATCCGGTCAAGAGGTTTAATCGTCAATGGCAGCTGTGATTCCTCAACAGGAAGTGGGGTACAGATGTAAGACTCAGACCTGTGGCGGCTTCTGGCCAAGAACTGCGCATACCTGTACCAAGAGTTCCTCTGAAAGACTTCAGAAAAATTCATCGATAGATGACCCTCATCCTGTACCTGCGTCCATGCCCCCTGCCTGAGGACATCTCTCTTGCCCCTCTGATGAGGTACGGGATGACAGCTCGGATGACCTGGTATCACACAGAAATACTCCAACAACAGAATGATGGAAACGATAATCAATGACCCCACACCTGCAGCCACCATTAGCCTCTTCTGCCCCTCAGCCATGCTTGATCTAGTTCGAAATCCTCTACAGTGTCAAACTTTGAACCCTGAAATGTGATGAAACACAACAGAAACACAAATTACCCCCTTCTCAGTTAAATCTGCAGAACCTGAAAAGGTAAATACACATGAAAAGCAGTGTTGAAACCCAACCACCAAACGCATGCACAGTTTACAAAATCTTCTTTTTTCCGCTTTCTTTTTTATTTACATAGGAAATCACTGGAACCGCACCTGTAAAAAATACATCCTCAAAATGAATAAATCACTCTCCCATTGAATTTCGAACCAGAAATAAGAAAGTGGTCAAAAACCCCTAATATTTTATGATTTAAACGCTGAAATTGAAAAATTTGACTCCAAACCCTTGAAAGTTAGACCTGGAAAGTATGTGTTGTTCTGTTGATTTCTAATTTTAGATATAAGTAAGTCTAATTGATAAAAGTTAAAAGCTAAAGTGTAGTAGCAAATTGTTGACAACTTAAACCAACTCTAAGATAAGAAATAGTCACTAATTTAATCTTACAGGTGAAATCTAATATGTAATCCTAAGAGTGTGATCTTTAAAATGTGTGATTTAAAATTTAAAGTTTGAAATATTGATGATTCAATAATGCAAAATAGAAACACCTGTAAAGTTTAAAACACTGTGTCAGTCTTTCTGAATCGATTTAACCCTTTGCTTTTCTGTTCTGTGTAGAGCTTTGTGGAAAGCTGCAATCTTCAGAGGTCACGAGGGCGTTGAATCGCCACCACCCTATTCCTTGGGCTGCAGATTGCTCAAGGTGATAACCCAGTTGGTACTTAGTTCAAATTTCCCCGTTCCACTGGTCAAGCAAAACTGCCCCGACCCAAGAGAATGGCAGGCCCCCCTTCCTCTTCAGCTCCTCTTGCTGTGCTCTGCCTTTTTAAGCTGCAATCATGCAACTGGCCCTTCCCTCTCAAGGCAGCAAGGCAGACAGGCCTGGGGAACTGTTTCCCTATCGTTCTGGCCTACTCTCAAAAGCAAGCACAAAGATGCACCTCAGGAAGACAGGTGTTTTCAGGAAGCTCCACCACTCGAACCAGAACACCTCACGAACAGATGACTTCCACGGCAGAGGAAGTGAAACGATGAAAAGATGAGACCCACACCTTCCTCGAACCCGATCTTAAGGATGAAGATGCAGGACAGCCCACCGCTCGTGTGGACCACCCCCTCCAGGTGCAAAGCCAACCCTCTCAGCTGTGCAGCTCCGACAGAGCTGCCTCCTCGATGTGATGACCTTTGAGACCCCTTTTCCGGACCCCTCTCTGGCTGTGGCTCTCCCTCTCTGGCGAGGAGCTAGTGATGTGCGCCTCGACAGCTCAGCTGTGCGCACCCCCCTTTGGCTCAGGCCACTCTCTTTTAGAGGCCCTGAGAAGCACCCCGGGTGTCAGTGGACCTTCCGGCCTCGTTCAGGCTTTGCACTCTCAGGTGTAACGGATCGAAAGATCTGTAGATGGAAGCTGGACAAACAACTATTAGTCTCTCAAAATACATTATATGCGACAATACAACAACCCTTAGCCCCGATCTACAGATGACCTCAGCCCTAACGGCCATTTTGTAAAGTCCCCAAATCAATTAATTTTAGTCTGTGCACAGATTACAGCCAATTTTCCAAAAATTGTACTAACATGTTTCAGGCCTAAAGTATTTCTAACATTCACTAGATCTGCATTGCTAAAATGTGTACCATTATCTGATCTGATTTTTACAGGAAACCCATGACATGGAATGTAACAATTGATTAAAAAATTTTAGGACCGGTTTGTTGTCTTCTCTTCTAATTTTTTATTTTTATTTTATGCCCCTAGTCAGCCGGTGAGTGCGGCACACCAACCATAAATTTCTGAACCCTTTTACCGGTTCGAGCATGTCTGTACAACCAATTATTATCTCATGACCCGGTGTCATCACGGTCGAAAATTTTCTTGTTCGCGCGACCTCCTCGTCTGTTGAGCATCACGCAATGAACGCACGGTACAATGTTCTGATCAGAGAATTTTAAATGTGTGTGTGCCACCAGCTGAAATCCTCTTCATCTGGTGTGTCCCACACGCGCGAGTTGCTGCTCCTCAAAATCTTCTTCTCTTCCATCTTCTGGATGGTCCAGCCACATGTTTTTTCTTCAGGAGCCGCCCCTGTTTTTTTCAGGAGCCGCCCCTTGTTGACAGCAAGCTACAGAGGCCTCATCCCATCTCATGGCCCTCTCTTCTTCTGGTGTGACCATCACCATCTGACTCCAATTGATGTATCCCGATGCTCTTTTTGCTTCCAAATCAGCTTGACAGTTACATTCTTGATGTTTATTTATTGTCTGTGTGTTGGTTTTGTCAAAGCTGTGATACCATATCGCACGTCTGCTTCCTGTGTCTCCCTTTGCTATCCAAAAACCCTCTCTTTTCCACTGAACGAGCTTAGTTAGTGCTGCACCCAAAGTTCACACAGAGCCCTGCCTCCGCCCTCTGCGCTGACTGTGTTCCTCTTGCCGCTTCAAACCTACCATCGCGTCAAAACACTGATCTGTCTGAAGCCCCTTACCAAACCAGCACTATCACTGCTCCGCTTTTTGTCCACGGAAACCACTTTCCTCACCGACCACCACGTGCGCCTTCTGTGTTTTTCATAATTTTATTTTATTTTATCCTGCAAATTTGTTCCCTCCTTGTCATCAACTTGTGCTCTCCTCATCTCTGAAAGCCTGTTCTTACTTAATTGATCTTGTCTGCACTGATTAACGATCCAATTTCTGCGGCTTAGCTATAATCCTGAATTTCAACGCATCCATTGTACACACCAGACTCCCAGAAACGCGTTCCCTCAAGGAGAACTGCCGTTATTTATCTAACCTTTAACACCCAATATGAATAATTGTGGTGACACCAATTTTACCTGTGAAAATATTCACAAACTCATTTTGCTGTGGCCCTCGGGATGAGAGCCTTGTTATTTTGTTTAAGAGCCCTCTGGAACCGGGAGGAGCAGGCAAACAGAGCTCACAGTTCAGTATTAATCTATTAATTATGTGACCTGCGGTGGCCTGTTCTATGTGTCATCATTAAATAATGCACTTTACGTTTGGACCCTGAGACTGAGGCCCCAGTGTGACCCCACCGATTCAAATGGTAGGCCGACGCCTTCACGGGTTGCTGGAATGAGTGACTCCTGACAGCTGTTCCACATGCTCATGCT
>JBBPBX010090452.1:0-14112 GCA_038048925.1 Garcialebias charrua
CTTGTTTGTTTTTGTAGTTTTGGACAAATTGTTGCTTGAAAAGGCCTTGGGTGGCTGTTTTGGTAGAGTCTTTGGGTGTTGGGATCCTGGCCTTAACCAAAATGTCTCTGAGGTTTGGTAGTCTTTTGTAGGCTGTAATCAATTTGTACGGTCTGAAGTAAGGGTTTTGTCCCAGTCCTATGTTGAAGTTCTTGCGGAATACCTTGGACATGGTCTGTTCTGCAGAGGAGAGATTGGTCACCAGTGGGATGACTGGAGCCTGGGGTTGAGTATTCCTAATAGCATAGGTTTTATAACATTTACGTAGTAACGAACGGGTATAGCCACGCTTGTGGAGTGCGCTAAATAGAGTTTTTGTAGCGACTCTGAAGTCTGATGTCTGTGTGCATATCCTTTTAAAGCGTAATAGCTGTGATCTGACCAGTCCTTGGAAGGTGTGGGTGGGGTGGTGGCTGGTCCTGTGAAGTAATGCGTGGGTGTCTGTTGGTTTGAAAAATACCTTGATGTCTAGGTGTCCAGTTGTGTCAAAGTCTGGGCCTTTGAAGGTTGTTGTGTCGAGGAAGTCTACTGAGAGTGGGCTTGTGGTGGCCTTTAGTTTTATGGATTTATTGAATGTGTTGAGTGAATTCAGAAAGTCCTGAAACTCATCTTGAGAGTGTGGCCAAACCCCCCATATATCATCAAGGTATCTGAAATAGTGTGAAGGGAGTTTTTTGCAGGTACGGGGTGCTCCTGCTTCCCATTCTGCCATGAAGATGTTTGCGTATGAGGGTGCAAATATTTTCCCCATAGCGGTGTGGAATAAACTTTTTAATAACGAGGCAAGGCTGTCATAAACGAAGTTCAAGTTCAAAAGATTTAATAATCTTGCAAGATGAGAACAGAAACAATACAGGTACGGAAGCTGTCTGGGTCTGCTCTGAGCTCAAGGTGTAACACAGCATGGTTAAAAACCCTCGCGCAGGAGGAACAAACTTTAGGGAGGAACAGGGTGGTACAATGAGTGGAACGAGGAGGTGCTCATCTGTCACAAGGTGGAAACTGCTGATAGCACATGGAAAATGAGCATTCATCACTTTCTTCATAATGCAAGTGTTTTTAGACTAAAAACGAGAAGGTCACATTTCAGTCAGCGGATAAAATGAGGAACATGACATTAAAATGAGGAACAAATGGTTGGTTTCACACAGATGGTCACAAAGATGCACAGAGTCAGCAGATTTAAGATGGTCACAAGCTGCACAAAGTCATTTGGAGTGCATGAGGTGAAAAGTTTAATACAGGAGTTTAATTATGAGTTTAATACCTGAGAGTGTATGATTTTACTTTACAATTCCCTCCTTATGTTCCGTCAGGAACAACTAAGATAATGCAATTCACAACAACAGCAAAATGAACATTTTTAATACAAGCAAAACCAAAATCAAAATTATCAATCAATCTTAAAGGTAATGAAATCACAGTATTATTAAATCATATGTTATGCCTCCCCAGGCCTAACTGGATGATGTGAACTTGTGCAGGAAAACCCCGGTGGCAACGATGTGGAAATGCTTGGGGACAAAAACCACACAACACCCCGGCCCCACGGCGGTGACCAAATCTGGTGTCCATATCATCCTTACATTCAGTTGATCTATAAGAGAAGAAAAAAAATATGAGACTCTCAAAATAAAACATCAAATTACATGTGTCTAATAGACTTTCCATGCAACCATCATTAACTAGAGATAGAATTAGTAAGTAGCTGTTTTTGTGCAGGTTAAAGACCTACAAATAATGTGACAAGCAACAGTCATGTTCAAAAACAATTGAAAACAGAACAATTGAGGATTAAAGTACAAAAGAAAATAAATGGACAAATGATATGTAATTTAATCAGGATAAAATGTAATCAAGTTAAAGTTATTGTTGAAGTTGTGCCGTTGACATATGGAACCATGAAGACGGGGTTACCGTTGTAGTCCCTTCGACCAGGACTCTGTTTGAGCTCTCTCTTAGCTGGATTGAGTTGGCTCACATTTTCAGGATGCAGGTACCATGTCATGAGACCTATCAGTGTCAGTCCCACAATGACTAGAGTATAGCAAAGCAACTCTTTCATCCCAGTGGATGTTCTAGGTGAAACAGGTTGTTTTAAAATTGTGCGTGGGATGCGTGTATCGAGCATTGTCTTATCTTTTCTGTCGTTGTCAGGAGTTCTTCTAAAGCAGTGTCTCCTGAGCGCGTAGATCCCTCGTTGGCACCCAGCCTCTAAAGCTCTGGCGCGTTGCTCCTCTTGGAAGGAGGGAATCCTGCCAGTGGGTCCTCTGTTGGTGACCTGGTACCTCGGAACGGCTTGCAGTGGGCGGCGTGGATCCAAGTAGCCCTCTCAGCGACTTTCACGGCCGTGTGGGTCACGAGCAACACCTGATAGGGTCCCGTCCACCTGGGCGAGTTCCAGTGTTTCCTCCTGAAAGATTTAACCATAACAAAGTCTCCAGGAGTTATGTTGTGTAACTTTACCTGAGTTGGGCTGGGTAGCCCTCCCTGGACTTGCTCTCTGATGGATTTGAGGTGGTTAGTCAGATTAATGCAATACGTCAGCATGTTGTGATCACAATGTTTTAGATCACTAGTTGAGATTGGTCCCACACCCATGTTGGGTGGAGCCGCAAAAAGGATTTCAAATGGGCTGAGGTTATGCTTAGCTCGTCTCCGCATGCGCAAATGATCAAATGAGGCATTAATAAAGTAAATATATCACAACTTAGCTAAACACAATACAATGTCTAAAAATGTAGTTCTCCGTCAGTTGGTCACAAAGCGCACAGTGGATGCCTCCATCTTAAAAAGGCCACAACTCGTTGGCATGCATTTTAACAATGACTACGAATTGGTTGGACGATTCAGGTCCATCTCAGAGGCATCGGTCCGTCGCGTTGTCACCAACTGAAAGAGAGAGAGAGAGAAAATATCAGTAAAATTTTAAGATGTGGCTACAGGCATTTATCCATATTTCCTATTGTTAACAGTATGATAAAATATCCAGACCAATACTTAATAGCAATTTAAATCAATTTAAAGCATTTAAAAACTAAAAATGGTGTAAAACACAAGTTAGGAGATATTTTATAGATCCAGTGCCAGCAGTTTTCAGGTTATGCCACCAGGGAGAGCTCGAGTCACATGTGGCTTGAAGAATCGTTGGTTGACAACATCTGATGTCCAGAGGGTTTCAACCGCCTGATGAGGTCCATTGATCACCCTGTCCTCAAAACAACACAATACAGTATTGCATTAAACATTGAGTCTGATGTCAAATGGAGCTGGAAGAAAATTTAAAAAATAAATAAATAAAAAGAAGTCAAAATCAGTTAGTTTATTCAACTCTCCTCCAGAGATCTGTTGAGGTAAAACAAAAGGAAAAGTTCAAGACTATTGAACGTGCACATCAGTAGTAAAAATGTGGTAAAATACTCTATACATGAAAGCTCAATTAATTTATTTCAGTCCAGTCAAGTCTAGTCAGGTCAGATCAAATCAAATCAAATGCTTTTAAGAACGCAGATCCACCACATTTTCCTTGACCCGTGACCAGATCCACATAGGGTCTGTGTTTTGGCTTTGCTGGCCCAGGGGCGTCCCCCTTTAGACCTGCAAAGCCTCTGGAACCTTTTTTTTTTCTGTACACATTCCAAAGAATGAAAGAAAAATACAATCGTTATTAAGAGCACCAATTTTACTTGTCTTCGATACACAGATATATACAGAGCCATATCGTTTGTAGGCTTCTGATTTCTCCAACTTTTTTCTGAAACAGTACAGTGTGTCCTTTTTTTTTTTATTTTTTTATTTTTTCGAGGTTGCTTAAGGCCTTTGTATAAATGTCAATGCGGTTATCTTAACTGGTCTATTAAACTCCTCAGTTTTATGATTGGACCTTTGTTGTTGTTGTTGTTGTTTTGAATATAAAACCTAAGAAGTTATTTTATTTTTATAACTAATGATCTAATCATTGTATATTTTTATGAGCTCTCTTTATTTATTTATTTAGACTAGTTCTCATCCTCCATTTTTAATGAGTTATATTTAAGAATAGTTTTAGAATAGTTCTCAATCTCCCCCCCTTTTGAAACAATTTTTCTGTTTCATCTAAGTTGGAAAGATAGTGTTGCTATAATTTACTAACACACAGTCTGAGTGTTGGTTTCAGAAATATAAAATAAAATAAAAATTATGTAGTTGTAACAGGCCTACTGCAAATGTTCAATCTAGATTTTGAAAGCATAAAGCTATATATGAAACAAGTTCTTATACAATTTCCTTCTAAAAAATTAACCATAAATTTCATCCCTTGTAGCAAACCAGACCCACGAAAATGCATCTAAACTGTTAATCTCAGAGTCTTCTGGAACAAGGACAAGTAAACAAGCTGACCCCCTTGTATCAGTGTTACACTAAGAATCATGAGACATGCACGTCAAAATGTAACATGCACATCCTAAAGTGTGCCTATGTGTTTCATTTAGCAATTTTTATCAAAGCAAACTGTAATTTTGATCACAACACTGTCAACGGATGAACCAATCAGATCAGATGTTAGGTCGACACCTCCACTGGACTGCTGTAGATGGTGCTCGCTCTGTTTGTGAGACCTTGTTCAGCCTGTGTCGGCTCCAGCCTCCAGTGATGCAGCTTTGTTCCGTGAACGTAGCAGGTGGTTGTTCTGCTGTGCTGATCTTCTCCAGCTTCAGTGCTGCATGTTCAGAGTCACACTCTGCTGTCTGCTCACGCCATCCTGCAAATTCTGCTGCTTTGTTCCGTCCAGGCCCCCCAAATCTGGACTTTATTAAAGTTCAAGTTTGGCAGTTTGTTGCTGGCTTTACTTGGCAGACAGTTCTTTGACAGTTCTCTGACAGGTCTTTGACAGTTTTTGTTTGTAGCCTTCACTCAGTGACAGTTCTTTGTCAGTTGTACTGGTGTTCAGCACCTTGAGTTCATCGAGCAGTGCCGCTTGTTATAGCATTAGTGGTGTTCTTAGAAAGTCACAGTACCAGTTTTAGTGTCAACTTTACACATCAAATCCAATTCAATCAAACCGATAACCACAGTCGCAGTGATAAAAAACAGATGCTGTATGTATTTTTGGCAGAGTTCTAGCTTAGTGGAGGTTTATCTGTACAAATTATGTGTTCTGTTCAAAGGTTGTGGGATCAGCCAGACTCACCCCCTTTTCCACAAACTCGGTCTTCTCACACGCTGCTGAGAAGGAAAAAATAGAAATATAATGAAAATATTAAAAGCCAGGTTCAAAAATAATCAACAATTAACAAGTTCTATTTTGGGGCCTCAGCATTTACCTTCAACAGAGTCATCCCGCATCAGGTTTGCACAACGGATTTTTAAAAGAAAACCTCTAAGTTACATTAAGAGTGGAAACATTCATTTTAATCCTAAAATCAAGATCAAAGCCAAATTCCCTAAAATCTTCTATTATAAACAATGTCCTGATTTTTCTTTTTCTTAGAATATTTGTTTTTGACTCACCATTTAAAAACATTTCTTATGTATGATAGTTTATAGGATTATAAAGTGTAGTTAAAAAGTTTATTTGACAAGAATACATTTTAATTTTCTTTATTTACAAGTGTCAAAGTTTTTTCATCTTAGTTGAACTTATAGAAACCGAAGCTATTGTCAGATTTTAAAAGAGATGTTTGCTAATTTGTTTAAGATGTGTTATCCAGGCACCATATTTATAGTGTTTGATTAAGTTACTAAGTTTTTAATAAAGTTTAAACCGTCACCTTCCTTGTACACTTTTTCATTAATTCAGCTACTTTCAGCTAATTTCAGCTGTTTCTTCAACTGCTTTGTGCTCTTTTGAGCTTTATTCAGCTGTTTTATGCTAATTTCACAGGGTATCTGCAGGGTTGTAAGAAGTTTAAAAGGTAGTAAATAAAATCAACACAAAGTACAGCCATTAAAAATTATTAAAAGGTAATAAACGCCATCTGATGGGGTATTAATTTTTAAACCTACACAACAATATTTTTCTAGTTAGCTTAAAATTATAATGTTTTCTTAATAAATGCACTTTAATGGTCACGTCAGCGTTATTTTAAAAAGTAGTTTTGCTGCCTTGGTGTTTCGTGAACGCACAGAGAACCAGGAAGAGGAAACACAGCTGTTTTGACAGTTCTAAGCATAGCAGAATGAAGGAGCAGGCTGATTGCATCATTGATAGCTGGTGAAAAGTTTAAGTTAAAAAGAATCCATAAATATGTCATACAGGCTGAAAAATACAGTAGTTATTATTTTCCTCCCTCTGGTTGTGCATGTCTTCCGATCCTTTTAATTAAACAGTTTTTTTTTTTTCTTCAAGTTTACTTTTTTTTTATTTATTTTTTTTTTATTAGAGATATGTTATGTATGGGAACAATTAAATAACTTTTTCTCCTGGGTTAGCTTTAAATAACAAGTAGGCCAGTGCTTTTATTGAAGCAAGAAGCAAATTGATGTATCCAGAATTTTATAAAACTACATTTACTACCAAAGTTTAGGAAGAAAGTCTCAGTAATCTATTACTTTACAATTAGTTACTCTGAACTAAAGTATAAGAGTTGGCTGCCACGGTTACAGCTCAGTGTTGTGATGGCATTAAAAATATTGTGATGGTATTAAAAGGTATTTAACTTACGAATTTCTGTATAGCCTTTTTTAGCTAATTATACATTTTTTAATCCAACTTTTTCAGCCTAATTTAGCAAGACCATGCTCTTGTTTTAGCTATTGTTCAGCTGGTTTTGGCCAATTAAAGCTTTTTCAGATAATTTCCACTTTATTTAGCTTATTTTCTGCTTATTTCAGATGTTTTAACATTTCAGATTGTTTCAGATATTTCAGATTATGCTTCTTTGGGTTTATTTCTAGTTTCAGATTTCAGATTGCTTCTCATGAACATTAAATATACCATACTTACCAGCTTTGTGATCTGTACCTGCCAGGTTTCAAAACCACAAAGTCAGTTCATACTTCCTCTGTTATACATGCACTCACACTTGCACACACACACTCGAGGCATAAGCATTATCTCACCCTAGCAGCCCTTCACTCACACAAAACAGCTGTTCTTTTCACATGCAGGAACAGCCGCACACACACGCAGCTGTTCGCTCATCTGGAGTGCCACAATTCTCTCTAAAGTTTAAAATCTCGATAAAACAAACAGACATCTGAGTCACAAACAAAACAGAAACAATTTCAGCTCCTCACACAACTGTTAAGTCCACATAGCAGTGGACGCTCAAGTTATGCTCTGATAGTCGAACCAACAGAACAAACAGACCTGAATCACCTTGTTGTCTAGCCCACGCCACCAACAAACAAGAAACCAGAATCACAAATAAACACGACCACTAGTGTAGACAATTAGCTCTTAATTTAAGAGACAACGTTGTTCCAATCTTCGCTTTTGCTGTTTTTTGTTCCCATTTTGTCTTTTATTTGATTTAAATGTCTGTTTTATTTACTTTTTTATTATATCTATTTAATTCTATTTGTTATCCGTATTTATTTAATATTTCAGTTAGTTTTTTCTGTTTTAACAGGTTATTTGCCTATTTTATTTTTTTTGAATGAATTTATTTATTGTTTAGAACCAAGTTATGCGCCTAATTGTTTTATTTTATTTCAAAATGAGTGTAACTACACAGGTTTATCTATTTTTATTTGTTATTTTTCGCTTTTTATTTTATTTTGTTTTATTTTTATTGAGCGCTCTCCACATTTACTTCTGCTGTGGCACGATTGGCGGAAGTCTTTAAAGTATTTCTACCTCATATAACAACCTACGTGCGGCACGATTGGCGACAATTTTTTAACGTATTTCTACATTTGAATTGCCTACGTGCTGGGTTTTGGACGGACCTTCCTGCGTTAAGAGTTTAACGCGCAAATTGTTCTTGCACTTATCGAGTGCTCACAATTTTAACGTGTTCTTGCGCTTAAAAAAATAAACGCTCACAACGATACACGTTTCTTGCGCTCACAACGATTTACGTGTTCTTACGTTTAAAAATAAACGTTCACAGCGTTTTTCGTGCTCTCGCGCTCAAATTTCCTACGGTCCTTGAACGCGTCTCGTATCAGTTTTACCCCGGCTTAAATCATTCAAACCTGAAAGGAGATTTTTACTTTACCTCCCAGCCTTCCTCGTTGGTTCGTTGAATATTGTCGATGCTGGCTCTCCCCGCTATGAGGACCGAAACGTCCTCCCGTCTCTGAAGTCTACTCGAGGAAGAGGAGCGGGTCTTAGAGACCCACGGTTCCGGAGTCCCGTTCGGTCGTCTCCAGCGGCGGTCCAGTCACACGCAATATCCTGTTTCGTGACGCCAAATTGTGAAGTAAACTTCTGAATAACGAGGCAAGGCTGTCCAAACGAAGTTCAAGTTTAAAAGATTTAATGAATCTTGGCCAAGATTGAGAACAGAAACAATACAGGCACGGAAGCTGTCTGGGTCTGCTCTGAGCTTAAGGTGTAACACAGCATGGTTAAAAACCCTCGCGCAGGAGGAGCAAACTTTAGGGAGGAACAGGATGATACAATGGGTGGAACGAGGAGGTGCTTATCTGTCACAAGGTGGAAACTGCTGATAAGAGATGGAAAATGAGCATTCATCACTTTCTTCATAATACAAGTGTTTTTAGACTAAGATAAGAAGGTCACATTTCAGTCAGCAGATAAAATGAGGAATGTGACATTTAAAATGAGGAACAAATGGTTGGTTTCACACAGATGGTTACAAAGTGCACAGAGTCAGCAGATTTAAGATGGTCACAAGCTGCACAAAGTCATTTGGAGTGCATGAGGTGAAAAGTTTAATACAGGAGTTTAATTATGAGTTTAATACCTGAGAGTGCATGATTTTACTTTACAACTGCATCTTCAAAGCGTTGTCAAGGTCAACCTCTTTATATGTAGGTGAACACTCTCCAGTTGTTGTCCAGGCCAACCTATTTATATGTGGGTGGAACACTCCGCAGCTTCAAAGCCTTCTCAAGGCCAACCTATGTACAGTATATGTGGACGGATACACCTGCAGCTGCAAAGCATTGTCAAGGCCAACCTATTCATATGTGAGCGGAACACTCCACAGATTCAAAGCAATGTCAAGGCCAACCTATTTATATGTGGGCGAACACACCACAGCTGTTTTCAAGGTCAACCTAGTTATATGTGGGGGAACATTCCATAACGTCAATACGTTGTCAAGGCAAGCCTATTAATATGTGGGCAGAACACTGCACAGCTTCAAAGCATTGTCAAGGCCAACCTATGTATATGGGGACGGAACACTCCACAGATCCAATGCGTTGTCAAGGCTACCTATTTATATTTGGGCAAATATTCCGCAGCTGTTGTCAAGGCCAACGTATTTATATGTGGGTGGAACACTCTGCAGCTTCAAAGCATTGTCGATGCCAACCTTTTTTTATATGGACGGAAACAACTGCAGCTGCAAAGCATTGTCAAGTGCAACCTATTTATATATGGGTGGAACACTCCACAGGTTCAATGCATTGTCAAGGTCAACCTATGTATATGTTGGCAGAACATTCCATAACGTCAATACGTTGTCAAGTCAAGCCTATTAATATGTGGGCGGAACAATGCACATCTTCAAAGCATTGTCAAGGCCAACCTCTTTATATATGGGTGAACACTCCCCAGCCGTTGTCAAGGCCAACCTATTTATATGTGGGTGGAACACTCCGTAGCTTCAAAGCCTTCTCACAGCTAAACTATTTATATGTGGGTGAACACCACAGCTTTAAAGAATTGTCACGGCCAACATATTTGTATGTAGGCGGAACACTCTGCAACTTCAAAGCATTGTCAAGGCCAACCTATTTATATGTGGGTGGAACACTGCATCTTCAAAGCGTTGTCAAGGTCAACCTCTTTATATGTAGGTGAACACTCTCCAGTTGTTGTCCAGGCCAACCTATTTATATGTGGGTGGAACACTCCGCAGCTTCAAAGCCTTCTCAAGGCCAACCTATGTATATGTGGACGGATACACCTGCAGCTGCAAAGCATTGTCAAGGCCAACCTATTCATATGTGAGCGGAACACTCCACAGATTCAAAGCAATGTCAAGGCCAACCTATTTATATGTGGGCGAACACACCACAGCTGTTTTCAAGGTCAACCTAGTTATTTGTGGGGGAACATTCCATAACGTCAATACGTTGTCAAGGCAAGCCTATTAATATGTGGGCAGAACACTGCACAGCTTCAAAGCATTGTCAAGGCCAACCTATGTATATGGGGACGGAACACTCCACAGATCCAATGCGTTGTCAAGGCTACCTATTTATATTTGGGCAAATATTCCGCAGCTGTTGTCAAGGCCAACGTATTTATATGTGGGTGGAACACTCTGCAGCTTCAAAGCATTGTCGATGCCAACCTTTTTTTATATGGACGGAAACAACTGCAGCTGCAAAGCATTGTCAAGTGCAACCTATTTATATATGGGTGGAACACTCCACAGGTTCAATGCATTGTCAAGGTCAACCTATGTATATGTTGGCAGAACATTCCATAACGTCAATACGTTGTTAAGTCAAGCCTATTAATATGTGGGCGGAATAATGCACATCTTCAAAGCATTGTCAAGGCCAACCTCTTTATATGTGGGTGAACACTCCCCAGCCGTTGTCAAGGCCAACCTATTTATATGTGGGTGGAACACTCCGTAGCTTCAAAGCCTTCTCACAGCTAAACTATTTATATGTGGGTGAACACCACAGCTTTAAAGAATTGTCACGGCCAACATAATTGTATGTGGCCGGAACACTCTGCAACTTCAAAGCATTGTCAAGGCCAACCTATTTATATGTCGGTGGAACACTCTGCAGCTTCAAAGCATTGTCAAGGCCAACCTTTTTATATGTGGGAGGAATTTTTATATGTGGGCAGAACACTCCGCAGCTTCAAAGCATTGTCAAGACCAACCTATTTATATGTGGGTGGAACACTTCGCAGTTTCAAAGCGTTGTCAAGGCCAACATATATATATATATATATATATATATATATATATATATATATATATATATATATATATATATATATATATATATATATATATATATATATATATATATATATATATATATATATATATTATATATATATATATATATATATGTATATATATATATATATGTGTATACATATATATTATATATATATACATATATATATTATATATATACATATATATATACATATATATATTATATATACATACATATATTATATATGTAGTGGGCATGACCGTGTCCACTTTGATACACCTGTGTATGTTTGAACTGTTCCAGAGATGACCTTTACTGACCTCTCAGTAAAACAAGACATTTACTACAAATTATTCCATTAGTTGTAATCTGAGAATATAGTCACCAAAAGAGACTATTTCTATCTTTGATTTTATTCTAATGTAATCAAAAGAATAACTTTTGTCATTTTCATGATATATGTTATATGCTGTTATGCACCGCTATGCAAAAAAAAAAAAAAAACTCAGGACAATGTTAGTTTTACTATTTTATGCTTATGTCTATTATTATATGTTTCAGTGTTTCAATGTTTAGATGTTTACTGTTGCACCGAGGGACTGAGAGAAACGCAATTTCGGTCCTGTGTATGTCCTGTACAGTACATATTGCAGATCTGACAATAAAGTTGACTTTGACTTGACTTGACTTTGACTTTGATATGTTATATGCTGTTATTCTTTTAATATGGAGTATTACTGTGTCACTTCTGCACCAACGATGTATTCACAAATTGTGTGAAAGTTGAAGGCTCGGGTCAGAGAGGCCTGACCGTTTTGTTTAGAAATAAGAAGACAGTTAATCCGTTGTTTGCATGAGAATGACTCCAGCATTCTCTGTCTTTTCCTAAACAATCTCCCTCTGCTGAATTTCACCTTGAATCGTGATAACAAGTGAACTGCTTGACTGGTTCTTTTTTGAACCAATGAGAAAGAGACAAGTCCTCTCTCATCTCAGACCTTCTATTAAAGGGGACCACATATTGGTTTTTTAAAATTTTATGGTATGTCTGTGTGCTATCCAGACCCCGTTCATTCAATTTAATACAAAAAATAATTCTTAGATAATAAATTATACCCTTTTTAATTCTGCCATTTCTAACTTCCGTTCTAAACGACCTGTTTATGATAATGAGCTCTGAAGTCCACGCCCGTCAAAACTCTGTCTCCGCCCTCTGTAACTGCCAGTATCTCAAATCTGTTGTTGTTTTAAAATTAGCCTTTTTTTATTACTCGTTTGACTTACTGTTAGTGCTAGCTTAAAAAATAACTTACCGAAAGCTGTTTGTGTGCGCCGCCATTAGCTGCTCCTTTTTATCATGCCCTCCCGAATCCGAGCTCTTCCTCCTCCTTCGGTAACAAACAGCCCGCGTAGCTCCTGCTAGTTGCATGCAGCGCTTTGGTCCACGGCTGGCTGCACATCCAATCCAGACAAACGCAAAGAGTGTTTCCAGTTAATTTGTCCATATGAGGCAACCTAACCTCTGACCGGACCGGACCCACACTGTCCTCAAAAGCCAGCAGCTAACTGCAGCCCGATCTCTCCGGAAAAAAAAAAAAAAAAGATGCCGCGACCGGGAAGCGAACCCGTGTCCTTCGGATAACGAGTCCAATTCACTACCTCTAGACCAACCGGGCAGTTATGCAAAAAGCAGTCTTTCATCGTATAAGAAACAATCACAACCACCTACATTTAGAACGCTGAAGTTTTGATTAGATTTTGATGAAGTGAAAGGTATTCTTAAAATAAATAAGTTGCTAATCTGAAAATATATCGATCAGTGGTGCTTGATGGTACAGACTGTCGTCCCGCGAGTAAGTGTGTGTGTGTGCACAGTTTTCTGCCGGCTGCGCGTTGGGAGCGATATTACACTAAAAATTGAACTAAAACGTAAAAATAACAATTATAAAGTATTATTATGTCGATGTATATATCTAGTTTCACCCCGATTTCTCCGAAACAAAAGGCTTTAAATAAAAAGGGGGAAAAAAAACGATGCCGTTGACAAGATGCGAACTCTGGTCTCCTGCGTGCCGCTCAAGTGTCGTAACCGCTCAACCAAACTGACAGTTGTGCAAGAGCAGTCCTTCATCATATAAGAAACAAGTCCAAACCGCGAGAGTGTGTGTGCACAGTTTCAACGAGACAGAGTTCATTCAAACAAGGTAATAAAACATTCTGGTTTTACTCAAGATGTGCTGCTGGCTGGAGCAGGGCTGAGCCCATAGCCCCCCCGGGGGCTAAATAAATGAATAAATAAATAAATGACCGCCAGGTCAGTTCCTAAACTGCTCGGCAACCGTGACGTTTTTTATACTGAAGTGGGTTGAGCCGCACCAGGGGTTGCTAGTTGAGGGGCTGGACTCAGGTTTGGTGTGGGTTGTGGTTACGGTTTGTGACGTCACAAACCGCAGGAAGTGCAATCGGAGTGTTTCTATCTAAGATAAATAAATCTACTTAGAGTAAATAAACCACTGGGTGCATTTTTTTAGCACTAGGACTGTTTTTTTATGAAGTACATACCCAAAGTTCAGTTAAAAAAAACATTAAAAAGTGAATTTTGAATGTGTGGTCCCCTTTAAGTTCTAAGCTGTTGCTGGAACTGTGGAGTCTGCTGGGAACTTCAAGATGTGAGGTTGTCCCAAAGAGCTGGATGAACTCAGTCACACGCTAAGGACACGTCATCCAGTTAAGGACTAATAACATGCTGTTATGAGTCCACTTCGAACGAGCGTAAGCTCAAAACTTTGTTTATTCCTCCATGGAATAAGTTATCTTGAAGTCAGAGGCCAGGAGCTGACGCATTTTCTGATGACCAACGCGAAACCAGGAGACGTTGGAAGGTAAACGAATAACCTGCTCAGAGGTACTGGTTCCCACAAGGACCCGTGCATCTGAAAAGCTACAAGGTCTTCTCTCTTACCGGGCTGTCGTCAAAAGGTAAAGAGCTGTTTACAAACGTACCTGGGGTTTAGCAGAAGTCGGATGGAAAGTGTCATTTCT
>JBBPBX010090454.1:0-14111 GCA_038048925.1 Garcialebias charrua
AGAAGGCTTTTCCCTTTTAACATACACAGCTTCTTTCACCCCCCTCTCAAACCATCTGTGCTCTCTGTCCAAAATGTGCACATCCTGGTCTTCAAATGAGTCAGAAGACAAGTTTAAACAAACACATGAGAGTCCACACTGGAGTGGAAACTTTCTACCAGAAAATGTTAAAATAATTATTATAGGCCATGAGATGCAACTGGTGTTTTAACACCAAAATAAAATTAATTTTGATTTTGTAAAATATATTCTGTAACAATAGTCGAACAAGTTCCTAATCTATGATTTGCTCCTAATTTATCAAGAATACTTTAAAAACAAACTAATTAAACCTTAGATCATAATTTGGATTATAGATGTTGATTCTAAAATACTGGTTCAGTGGTTGTGCAATATGTGGAGAGAACCAACCAACCAATCAAATTGTTTTTTCAAACAGTCAGACCCCATGAAATGTTGTTCATGTAATTCCTGAGAGAATTGTTATTTAATCAGTTAGTTACTTGGTTAATTAACAGATTTCTCATGCAGATGAACTAATTGTGTTTTAATTAAGGATGGGGCTGATCCGGTATCAGTATTGGCCTCGGCCTCCTATACCAGCATAATTTACCTATCAATACAATCTGCAGAGATTTCTGATCCATGATGAATTTCTATGTCTGCTGAAACATCTCCACATGTGATTCCCTGCCAGCTGCTCTGCAAGGCAGGGAATCAAACTATGGAATGGATTTTCTGAAGGAAATTCATTTCATAATTTGAAGCCAGCTAAAATGTGAGTAAATTCATGAGGACTGAGAGCAGCACTCTGGCTAACGGCTAACCAACTTTTCATCTTAACATGTCCGCTGTGTGGAAGTATTTTGCACTAAACACTGCAAGACAGCAACGTGCAATGTCTGCAGAGCCGCTGTACCAAGAGAAGAAAGCTCTGTTGCGACCTACAATACATCAAACTTAATAAACATCTGAAAAAGCACCACATTAAAGAGCACAAGGATTGTTTAACCAGGCACTGTTGTAAAGTTAGTTTTACTTTGGACGTTCGAGCTCCCTGGCTTCAGCGGTGTGTTCCTCTCGTTTAGTCCGAAGCAGGCTGTCTAATATCCGTCAGCTGCGCTCAGTCTGCCCGTCTCGGAGGAGGAGCAGACTGAGTGCAGCTGACTGAAACCAGACTGCCTGCTTCGCTGCTTGACTGAATATTTGCAGCCACGACATAGTTTACATTTACCCTCCAGGTAGGGCTGGACGATATGGCCAAAATTTTTATCACGATATATTTCTTAATTTTGGTCGATAGCGATATAATTCAATATCGATATAAACAATATAAAATCATTAAAAAAACTATAAACTATACAAATAAATTAATGTTCACCTTTTATTTGTATTTAGCCTCCCCCCCAAAAAAAATATAGAAATCACTGTCAAATAAACATAAAATTCTCAACCTAATAATTCTCAGTTGGGTCATCTGGACAGTTTCTTTTTTATAGAAACGTTTCACCCTCCATCCGGAGGGCATCATCAGTCAGAGGAGTTCCAGCAAACTGTTTCCCCACCAAGCAGTAAACACCTTAAGTGGACCAACCAGTTTGCTGGAGCCAAGATGGTTTCTGGGGGCTGTCCTGTCCCTTGTCTACTCCTCCCAGGCAGGCAACCATAACCAAAGTGGTTCAAGGCAAGAAAGTTCATGCTCAAAAATCCAGGTACCAAATCCAATAATTCTCAGTTGGGTCATCTGGACAGTTTCTTTTTTATAGAAATGTTTCACCCTCCATCCTCCATCCAGTTTCTCTAAAAAAGAAACTGTCCAGATGACCCGACTGAGAATTATTGGCTTTGGTACCTGGATTATTGAGCATGAACCTTCTTGCCATAAAATTCTCAACTGTGTCAATATTAATAGTTTTGACTTTAAACAACTTTAAAATTTACAGCATTGAAATTCATAGAGTTATTTAAATAAATCTTTTGGGTGTCGTTATTGATGCGAAGCTGACATGGAAATCTCATGTAAATCACTTGTGAATAAAAATAACAAAATAAATTACATTACTGTATAAAGTAAATTTCATTCAACCTTTTATTTAGGCAGGTTAATCCCATTGAGCCTTGAGGACTCATTTTCAAGAGAGTCAAAAAATAATTTTTGAATGACAAAGTTTTGAATATATTGTATAATGTACCGGTAATGATTGGGGGTCAAGATGGATGCTGGTCTTAAGCTGGAGTCTCAAATTAAAACAGTTGTAAAAATCCAGCTTTTTTCATTTGAGACAGCTATCCATCCATCCATCCATTTTCGTCCGCTTATCCGGGGTCGGGTCGCGGGGGTAGCAGCCTAAGTAGGGAGGCCCAGACTTCCCTCTCCCCAGCCACATGGAGCAGCTCCTCTGGGGGAATCCCAAGGCGTTCCCAGGCCAGCCGAGAAACATAGTCCCTCCAGCGTGTCCTGGGTCTTCCTCTGGGTCTCCTCCCGGTGGGACATGCCCGGAACACCTCACCAGGGAGGCGTCCAGGAGGCATCCTAACCAGATGCCCGAGCCACCTCAACTGGCTCCTCTCGATGTGGAGAAGCAGCGGCTCTACTCCGAGTCCCTCCCGGATGACTGAGCTTCTCACCCTATCTCTAAGGGAGAGTCCAGACACCCTGCGGAGAAAACTCATTTCAGCCGCTTGTATCCGAGATCTCGTTCTTTCGGTCACAACCCAAAGCTCATGACCATAGATGAGGGTGGGAACGTAGATCGATCGGTAAATTGAGAGCTTTGCCTTTCGACTCAGCTCTCTCTTCACCACGACAGACCGGTACAGCGCCCGCTTCACTGCGGATGCTGCACCTATCCGCCTATCGATCTCACGCTCCAGTTTTCCCTCATTCGTGAACAAGACCCCGAGATACTTAAACTCCTCCACTTGGGGCAGGACCTCATCCCCGACCCGGAGAGGGCATGCTACCCTTTTCCGGCTCAAGACCATGGCCTCGGATTTGGAGGAACTGATCCTCATCCCGGCCGCATCACACTCGGCTGCAAACCGCTCCAGCGAAAGCTGTAGATCACGATCTGATGAAGCCAATAGGACCACATCATCTGCAAAAAACAGAGAAGCGATTCTAAGGCCACCAAAACGGATCCTCTCAACACCTTGGCTGCGCCTAGAAATTCTGTCCATAAAAGTTATGAACAGAATCGGTGACAAAGGGCAACCTTGGCGGAGTCCAACTCTCACTGGAAACGAGCCTGACTTACTGCCGGCAATGCGGACCAAGCTCTGACACCGGTCGTACAGGGACCTAACAGCCCATATCAATGGGCCTGGTACCCCATACTCCCGGAGTACCCCCCACAGAACCCCCCGAGGGACGCGGTCGAATGCCTTTTCCAAGTCCACAAAGCACATGTAAACTGGTTGGGCAAACTCCCACGCGCCCTCCAGGACCCTGTTGAGGGTGTAGAGCTGGTCCAGTGTTCCACGACCAGCACGAAAACCACACTGCTCCTCCTGAATCCGAGGTTCGACTATCCGACGGACCCTCCTCTCCAGAACCCCTGAATAGACCTTACCAGGGAGGCTTAAGAGTGTGATCCCCCTATAGTTGGAACACACCCTACGGTCCCCCTTTTTGAATAGGGGAACCACCACCCCAGTCTGCCAATCCAAGGGAACTGCCCCCGATGTCCACGCAATATTGCAGAGTCGCGTAAGCCAACACAACCCCACAACATCCAGAGCCCTAAGGAACTCAGGGCGAATCTCATCCACCCCCGGAGCCCTGCCACCGCGGAGCTTTTTAACCACCTCGGTGACCTCAGCTCCAGAGATTGGAGAGCCCGACCCAAAGTCCCCAGGCTCCGCTTCCTCAGTGGAAGACGTGCCAGTAGGATTGAGGAGGTCTTCGAAGTACTCCGCCCACCGACTCACAACATCCCGAGTTGAGGTCAACAGCACGCCATCCCCACCATAAATGGTGTTGGTCGCGTACCGCTTTCCCCCCCTGAGACGCCGGATGGTGGACCAGAATCGCCTCGAAGCCGTACGGAAGTCATTCTCCATGGCCTCTCCGAACTCCTCCCACGCCCGAGTTTTTGCCTCAGCAACCACCCGAGCCGCATGCCGCTTGGACTGTCGGTACCTATCTGCTGCTTCCGGGGTCCCACAGGCCAAAAAGGCCCAATAGGACTCCTTCTTCAGCCTGACAGCATCCCTCACCGCCGGTGTCCACCACCGGGTTCGAGGGTTGCCACCACGACAGGCACCAACAACCTTGCGGCCACAACTCTGATAAGCTGCCTCGACAATAGAGGCGCGGAACATGGCCCACTCGGACTCAATGTCCCCCGCCTCCCTCGGAACGTGTTCAAAGCTCTCCCGGAGGTGGGAGTTAAAGCTCCGTCTTACGGGAGACTCTGCCAGACGTTCCCAGCAGACCCTCACAATACGTTTGGGTCTGCCAGGTCTGACCGGCATCCTCCCCCACCATCGGAGCCAACTCACCACCAGGTAGTGGTCAGTTGACAGCTCCGCCCCTCTCTTCACCCGAGTGTCCAGGACATGCGGCCGCAGATCAGATGAGACGACAACAAAGTCGATCATCGAACTGCGACCTAGGGTGTCCTGGTGCCAAGAGCACATATGTACACCCTTATGCCTGAACATGGTGTTCGTTATGGACAATCCATGACGAGCACAGAAGTCCAACAACAAAACACCACTCGGGTTCAGATCAGGGGGGCCGTTCCTCCCAACCACACCCCTCCAGGTCTCACTGTCATTGCCCACGTGAGCGTTGAAGTCCCCCAGCAGAACAAGGGAGTCCCCAGGAGGCGCACTCTCCAATACCCCCTCCAAGGACTCCAAAAAGGGTGGGTAATCTGCGCTGCCGTTTGGCGCATAGGCACAAACAACAGTCAGAGCCCGTCCCCCCACACGTAGGCGAAGGGAGGCTACCCTCTCGTTCACCGGGGTGAACCCCAACGTACAGGCACCAAGATGGGGGGCAACAAGTATGCCCACTCCTGCTCGGCGCCTCTCACCAGGGGCAACTCCAGAGTAGAAGAGTGTCCAACCCCTCTCAAGGAAACTGGTTCCAGAGCCAGAGCCATGCGTTGAGGTGAGTCCGACTATTTCTAGCCGGAACCTCTCAACCTCACACACTAGCTCAGGCTCCTTCCCCACCAGAGAGGTGACATTCCATGTCCCAATGGCCAGCTTCTGTAGCCGAGGATCAGACCGCCAGGGTCCCCGCCCTCGGCCACCACCCATCCCACATTGCACCCGACCCCTTTGGCCCCTCCCATAGGTGGTGAGCCCATGGGAAGGGGGACCCACGTCTCCTCTTCGGGCTGTGCCCGGCCGAGCTCCATGGGTGAAAGCCCGGCCACCAGGCGCTCGCCAACGTGCCCCACCTCCGGGCCTGGCTCCAGAGTGGGGCCCCGGTGACCCGCGTCCGGGCGAGGGAACATTTTGTCCATTTATTTTACTCATCATAAGGGGTCTTCGGGCTGCACTTTGTCTGGTCCCTCACCTAGGACCTGTCTGCCTTGGGTGACCCTACTAGGGGCATGAAGCCCCTGACAGCATAGCTCCTAGGATCATTGGGACACTCAAACCCCTCCACCACGGTAAGGTGGCAGCCCAGGGAGGGGCTTTGAGACAGCTAGCCAAAGTAAAAGCCATCCTTCCTAGACAGCACTTTGACACAGCAATCCATGCATTTGTGACCACACGGCTAGATTTCTGTAATTCACTTTATGTAGGTATTAGTGATTCATGTACCTCCCAGCTTCAGAGGGTTCAAAATGCAGCTGCACGACTCTTAACAGGTACACGAAAATTGGACCATATTTCCCCTGTTTTGGCTTCTTTGCACTGGTTGCCGGTCCGTTACAGGATTTATTTTAAAATACTTTTATTTGCTTTTAAAGCTCTTAATGGTCATGCCCCTCCATACCTGTCTGAGCTGCTGCATTCCTACACACCCTCTCGTTCGCTCAGGTCAGCTGACCAGTTGCTTCTGAGGGTCCCAAAGACAAAGCGCAAGCTTAGAGGGGACCGTGCTTTTTCTGTGGTAGCTCCTAAGCTCTGGAATGACCTCCCATTAGACATAAGACAGGCCTCTTCACTTGCTGTTTTTAAGACTCTTCTTAAAACCCATCTTTTTTCTTTGGCTTTTGGTACAATCTGAGATGTTTTAACTTTGTTTTATTGTATTCATAATTTATTGTTTTAGTACTGTTTTTAGACCCTTCCATTTTATGATTTATTGTATTTTATGATTGTGTGTACAGCACTTTGGTCCTGTTGGGTGCATAAAGTGCTCTATAAATAAAGTTGGTATGGTATGGTATGATTGTTCCATATTTAATCTATTGTATTGAAGTTTGGGGAAAAGCATGCAAAACTATTACAAACCCTATTTTTATTTTACAAAAAAGAGCTATAAGAATTATTAGTAGGAAGTGCTATGGTCACCCAACAAATATATTATTTCATCAATTGAAATTATTAAAATTTTATGATTTGGTTGAACATAGTATTTTACAAGTCATGTATAAAACTCATAAAAATATCACCCCCAAATATTCAATTAAAATGTGTTAAAAAAGAGAGTCATTATAACCTGAAGAGAATGTAAATGTTTGTAAAACCTTCATTTAGAACTAGTCTGAAGGAGCTGAGTTGTAAATCAGGAAACAGGATTGTGGAGTTGACTTGATATCACCATAAACATTTATAAAACTATATGTTTTAAAAGATGATTAAAGTTGTTGGGAAGGTATAGTGCCAGGTGAAGGATACCTGAAGTTGTTTTATTTTCAGTTTGGAGATTGTTCAAGTGAAGGTTGTTGTTTGTAGTTACCGTAGTTTGTATTTTTCTTTTAATAAGGGGCAGATATTATAAGACTATTTTCTTCTTTCTGCACCTTTTCATTCATTTTTTTTTCTGATGAAACTTGTTTTATTTTGAATAAATGAATTAAAAAACAAAACATGCATCGCTGGGGTTGTTTGTTTCAGTACGTCGTAGTTTCAGCGACACGTTGGCTCAAACTTTATTGTCAGAGTCAGAGTCAGAGAGTCTTTATTGTCATTTGCACCGCATGTGGTACATGTGATGAAAACGAGATTATGTACACGGGGTCCCAGTTACATCCAACAACAAATGCAAGAGAAAAACAGTAATAACATCTAGAACTAACTAAGAAAAACATCAACTAGTAATACACTAAGCTTAATATAGTGGGAATAAACAGCAGCACGAACATGAGTTTGTATGAGCAGATGATCACAGATGAACACAGATGAACACAGCGACAAGAAAACAGATCAGCATCAGTATGATGTGATATTTTGCAGTGTTTATATATATATTTTTTGTGCTTCATCTTCTGACTCTCATCAAATTCTATCGAGTGTAAACTCTTCAGATTAAACAAGTTAGATGTTCCCACCACTATTTAGAACGACTCTCCGTCACGTTTTGCAGCATAAAGAGACCTCGCTGCAGCAGAAGAAACCTATGTCACCAGGCACTTACATTTTTGTGTTGCATCTTTTTCTGTCCGGGTTGACGCTGAAGCAGCCGCTTCAACCTGAACAGAAAAAGAAAACACTGTAAAAGCCTATCGAAATATCGAAAATATGCTTAAAATTCATATCATCGTTATTTAATAAAAGTATATTGCGAGATATATCGAATTATTGTCCAGCACTACCTCCTGGACATATTTATCAGTACAACAGCAAAATATATCATTTACGTGATTTGTGTAGATCCAATGAGTTTTTGTTTTCGGGGGTGTGTGTGTTGGGGGGGGGGTCTGACCCGTTGGATTAGACGGCTTCATTTCCCATTGACTGGATTTCAAGAAACAGCAATGCATCTTCTCGACAATATAACATCTTTGTTGGAGCGCGAGATTTAGCCAATCACAGTCAAGACAGACTATACATAGTTCCCAGACACGCCCCCATACCGGCTTCCGCACCACATCTGAAGGCAGAGAAGGCAAGCTTACGAACAAGCAGAGCAAATTATACGGACAAAAACACGAGCTACCACAGCTTCACCAAGGAACAAGAGCAAACTGGCAGTGGTCGAGTTAAATGAGTTTGAGAAAGAAATCATGGCAGACGAATCAGACAACTTGTCACAAAGTAGTTACTCCGATATCATTAATTATTTAATTACTACAAAGAGCGCACACCGGCTTCACAGCACACCGGCTTCACAGCACACCGGCTTCACAGCTTTAAATCCAAAAAAGATGTGTAAACTGTCTCAATCAGATCTAACCAGCTAAAAAAAGGTTTAACTAAAATAACACACAGCCAACACAAACAGTCCAAGCTGAACACAGACCAGAACCAGCACTTGAGTGTTACCGTGTTGGAAGTTAGCATGTCGTTAGCATCTGGAGCGGAGAGTCCCGCTCAGGTCGGACGGCGTGGATCCGTTGCGGCCGCGGGGGCACGTCCCATGGGACCGACGCGTCGCCCGCACGACTTGGCTCCGGTCCTCCTTCTCCAACTGGGACGGTCTCCCCGCCGGTCCCGGTGGACCGTGAGGAGGCCGCGTTAGCGAGATGCTAAGCTAACCACAGCATGCAAAACGGTGTCGCTAAAAAAAAAAAAACAGCTCTAACACACAGACAGTTGTACTCTAACATTGTTTCACAAAATGATTTATGTAGAATATTTTGTTTACCGGCCAAAAGGACGACGTCTTCCAGAGCAGATCCGAGCCAGACTCAGAGAGAGGAGGGCTGCAGTCAGCTTCTTGGATGAGATAAATCCTTCACGTTTACTTTTTTTTTGATTAAGTGAAACCTGCGCGTTGCCCAAACGTCTACCCGACTGGAACACCCACTGACACAACACGAAGTAACCATTGCAATTAATTAGAAATTAACAACAACAAAAAACGTGAAAAATGAACATCCATTAGACCGCGCTGTCCCCTGTTCTGACTTTCAAAATGAGGGTCCACCCGGAAGTAAGACGGATGTGACGTCACATGGGAACTATGTATAGTGGGGAGGGGGAGGAGCTGACAGCGAAAACCTCCGCAGCGCGTGCGGTTGAACAGGGAGAGGAGAGGCGGAAGCAGCAGTGTTTTCAAAGGAAATTAAAGGTTCAGTCTGCAGTTTCTGTAGAACAGCAGCACTTAGAAAAAATTTCAACAAGCAAAGCATTCTGATCCCTCCCCCTCAGAGCCATATATGGCTCTGCCCCCTTGTGGTCTGTTGAAATTTGAATTCAAGCTCTGTTTTTATTGGCTGATTCAAATTCAAGCTCGGTTTTTATTGGCTGGTTACAAACTTTGTTTTTATTGGCTGGAAAATGGCGGGTCACTTTTTCTTTTTAGAAATGCTTATTTACCACCTGGAGAAGCAAGGGGACAATATTTTTTTTTAGTTTTTTCAGAGATTACCTCTCTAACATCAATCTAGTGACAGAGTGAAGAAATATGTTAAAAATATATATTGTTTGAAAAGTTACAGACTACATTACAATCTTACATACCCCAGCTTTAAGATAATTTTACAAATGACCAACGCAGAGAAAATGTTCAACCAAGTCCTTCAACATGTGGGAGCTCCACGCTTCATATAAAATAAAAACTGTGCGACATTGCAGCTTTGAGAAGTGACAACACGACACGGGAGAACCACAGAGATAACGTAATCATGACCGAGTTGTAAAATAACTTCACCACGGTGGTGTGGATGAAGCAACAGCAGCAGTAAGTTTTGTTAACAGAGTTCACTTTTGGCTCAGCATTAAATGTGACGCTTGAACATACAGTAGTTTGGTTTCATGTTGCTTCACCTCAATCTCCCAGAGTGTTGTTTGCAGGAGCACACACCTTTTATTAATCAAAGCTGCACAGGTGCAGTAAATTAAAAGGTCACATGATGCATCTTTAGGCCAATAAAACAAACCAATAAAAGAAAAACAAATCTAAACAAAATGAGAGCATCACAAAAACATTCATAATGTCAACAAGTCTCTACATTAAACCACATTTGTTCTGTTTCAAAGTGAGAAAACATAATGTCAGTGTCTGCTCAGTATTGAACGCCTTTTTTGATTTTGATTTTTTGACTAGCCATCTTTTTTGTGTATGTCCTAATTATATTGGGATATGTTAATAAATGTATTTTTTTTTACTAAAGTCAAAAGTCGTTAAAGAGCAAATTTTTCCTTATGCTGTAGAGGAGAAAGAGCCCACATAACACACATTGTCTGGAAAGTAAAATTGTTAAAGTCAAATGGTAAATGGTAAATGGAGCTTATTTATATAGCGCTGACCCGTGACAGTTAAATGCATCATTTCCCACTGACTGGATTTCAAGACAGAGTAAGGCATCTTGTCGACAATATAACATCTTTGTTGGAGCGCGAGATTTAGCCAATCACAGTCTCAAGACAGACGATGGTGGGCGGGACGACAGCGAAATCTTTGAACTGAAGTAAAAAAAAAAAAACTGCAGCAGCGCGAGTTGCGAGGGAGAAGGAGGAAGCGGATTAAACGCTGTGTTTTCAAAGAAAATTAAGACAATTTTACAAATGACAGACGCAGAGAAAATTGTTCGACCAAGTCCTTTAAAGTGTGGGAGCTCCACGCTTCATAAAAAAAATAAAAATACTGCGCGACATGCAGAAAAGTGACGACACGGAGAACCACGCTGATGTAAACATGACCAAGTCATAAAATAACTTCACCACGGTGTGAACGCCTCTTTTTATTTTTTGACTAGCCATCTTTTTTGTGTATGTCCTAATTATATTGGGATAGGTTAATAAATGTATTTTTTCCTAAAGTCAATAGTCGTTAAAGAGCAAATGTTTCCTTATGCTGTAGAAGAGAAAGAGCCCATGTAACACACATTGTCTGGAAAGTAAAATTGTTAAAATCTGTGATGGCTGATGTTCTATCACTAAATCAGAAAACTAAAAAGCCCCTCCTAAACTCACTGTTGGTGGTTATTAAAATGTCACCTGTTCATTGGGTAAAGTTAATATTCTTATTTTTACATGTGCGGTTGAGTCACCATTGTTTAGTAAAATGGCATGTTGTGTTACAAATAAAACTAAATAAAAATTAACAAATTAAAAGTAAATTGCACCCCTAAAGTCATTGTGATAAATTGTCACATTAATTTCATTATCTTAGCCACAGGAGTGAGTTTAAAAACAGGATGATGTCTATATGAACTAGTTGAATGAGATGTCTCAAAAATATCCTGATGCATGATCAATAATAATTTCAACAATTTTTTAATCTGTCCACAGGACCTGACTTTATTTTGTTAGATGTCTCTAAAATAGTTATTGAATCAAGCGTTTACATGTAGGTAAACATAGATGTTTAACAACTTGTTAAAATACACCAGAATGCAGGAAATGGCATCTACTTTTCAAAAATTTCGTGCAAAAAAATTAAGAAATGAGTTTTTACTGTTAGTAAGTAAGTTTTATTTATATAGCACATTTCACATACATGAGAGTCACAAAGTAGTTTACAAAAGGAAAAATAAAATCATAAAATCACAGAAGTACTATACAAAAAGGTAAAACATAACAAACTCTAAAATCAATGTACAAAATTAACCAAAAGCCTGTCTGAAGAGATAAGTCTTAAGTTTTTTTAATGCATCTGTTGACTAGGAGCAGCGTATTGTTAGCAAAATGTTCTGTATTTGACTTGCGTTTGTCACCTTTTTCATCCCTTTTGAGTTTGCAGGTATGTTTAATAAACATAAGCATAAAATAGTAAAAGTGTAACACTGTCCTGAGTTTTTTCATAGTAGTATAAAAGTATGAAAACTTACACCAACACTAAAACTAAAACACTAAACATTTGATGAACATAAGCATAAAATGAAATAATAAAAGTCTGATACTGTCCTGAGTTTTTGCACAGTACAGTAGTACAAAAAAAGTATAAAAAGTACAACTATAAAATAAACCAAAGGTTCTAGCATTGACATTTGCAAAGAGTGGCAAAGCAGCATATGAGTTAAAGTGTATGTTTCATGTTAGTTTTTTGGGCAGAAACATAATATTTAGAGGTAATAAGTAATTTTGATAATCCTCCCTGCTTTCCAAATTAATACCAATAGCCTTACAGACACAAATCAGGGGGAAAAAACAGAGCCTAAAAAAAACGCGCGGTTTTGGAGTCACGTGACACGTGACGAAAGTAGAGGGGGCGTCATAGTCGGAAGTTGTTGTTTTGTATTGAGTTGTATTGAAGTGAAAAAGGTCCAATAATGGTCATAATGGTTAATATTTGTGTGTGCGGGGGTTGTTCGAACTCCAGTTTGTCTGGACATCGATTTCCTGCACCAAAAAAACCCAGCTTTCAGAGCTTGTGTGAGGTTTGTCCAGATGAAAAGGCAGGATTTCATACGGTGGCCCTGAGGTGCAAAACACATTAACAAATAAGGCTAAAGACTTTAACAAATAGTTCTGAAACAAATTAACAAATTCTGAAACACTTTAACAAATTCTGAAACACTTTAACATTTTCTGAAACACTTTAACAAATTCTGAAACATTAACATTTTCTGAAACACTTTAACAAATTCTGAAACAAATTAACATTTTCTGAAACACTTTAACAAATTCTGAAACAAATTAACATTTTCTGAAACACTTTAACAAATTCTGAAACAAATTAACATTTTCTGAAACACTTCTGAAACACTTTAACAAATTCTGAAACAAATTAACATTTTCTGAAACACTTTAACAAATTCTGAAACAAATTAACATTTTCTGAAACACTTTAACAAATTCTGAAACAAATTAACATTTTCTGAAACACTTTAACAAATTCTGAAACAAATTAACATTTTCTGAAACACTTTAACAAATTCTGAAACAAATTAACATTTTCTGAAACACTTTAACAAATTCTGAAACAAATTAACATTTTCTGAAACACTTTAACAAATTCTGAAACAAATTAACATTTTCTGAAACACTTTAACAAATTCTGAAACAAATTAACATTTTCTGAAACACTTTAACAAATTCTGAAACAAATTAACATTTTCTGAAACACTTTAGCAAACGAGAGAATCACACGGAAAGGGAATGTCCTAACGAGGCTGACCCGGAAGTGATGACCCGGAAGTGATGACCCGGAAGCGGTCATTTCGACCCAAGATGGACGACAGTCGAGTCACGTTTTGCCCGTTCTGTGGGACACCTATAAGTTTATTAAGCTGTTTTGTTTTTTGTGCGGTCGATCCTTGGAGTTTTTAAATGGCACAGAGCAGATGGATGCAGGAGAGGGGACATCTCAACAACCGGACAATGCTAAACAAAGTACCGTAAGTGCAGCGTAATGTTAGCTTTTTTAATTAGCCTGTGAATAAAACATATTAGCGCTATTGGTTACCTCATTTTGATTTTTGAGACCGACCTTTTTTAATTTCAGCAGAACAACCTGGCCCATCATATAAATGTTTCAAAGAGTACCGAAGCTCCAAGTCCAAAGAGCGTCAGGATTTTAACTACGGTCCGAGAGGAAAACATAAAGGAAAAAACGTGCAGGTAAGCTGTACTGACCTGACTCGCTGACTGTGAAACTGTACTAGCACAAATATTAGACCATAGAGAAACACATATGTATGTATCGTGTTTATTTATTGATTTTTTCTACCTCTTATACGTTAAATTGCTCTCATCTTTGTCACAGATAAACATTGGATTGATGGTGCCAAGTGGGACTGGTTTAAAACCTCTAAGAGGGAAAATGGTCCTGTTATTTGTAGACCCAGAGGTAGGAGCACCCGAGATACTGCAACAAGGTGTCCAGAAAATGAGAAGGTTTAACAAGGACATACAAGAAGGACCGTACATCCTGTTGTATCCAGACTGCTCAGAGGAAGTCACTGTGCCTGGATCAGAAAGACCATTCAAACTGGCTCATTATAAAAGGGAACCAGGAAGGCAATATTCCAGAATTACATTGTTTATTTGCCATAAAACACATTTTAAATGAAAAAAGTTCATACTCAATAATCCAGGTATCAAATCTGATAAGTCTCAATCTGGTCATCTGGACAGTTTAAATGAGGTGAGTG
>JBBPBX010090455.1:0-14111 GCA_038048925.1 Garcialebias charrua
GCCGAGCTAAAACAGTTGCTAAGGCTTTCCAGTTACTGCAATCCGCTTTTGACATCATCCAGTCAGATTTGTTCCGTCTCAAACTTGTCCTAAATGCTGATAAAACAAAAGGGATGTTTTTTTCAAATAGGAAGTCGGTCCCAGCAGATCTTCCTCTGATTTTATCTTCAAATGGTGTCTCTATTGAGTTTGTTGATTCCTATAAATATCTGGGTATCCTGATTGATTCACATCTCTCTTTTAAACTCCACGTGGAAAACCTAGTGAAGAAACTGAAAGTTAAACTGGGTTTCTTTTTCAGAAACAGATCATGTCTATCACTGAATGTCAGGAAACGCCTTGTGTCTGTGACTTTCCTTCCCTCCATTGATTACGGTGACATTCTCTACATGAATGCTCCTACAAGCACCCTGCGGATGTTGGATGTTGTCTATCATGGTGCACTAAGATTCATAACTGGTTGTGATTATCGTACCCACCACTGCACCCTGTATTCACTGGTTAATTGGACATCATTAACCTCACGCAGACTCTTCCACTGGTACATTTTCATCTTTAAATCACTTCTTGGTCTGCTGCCCTCATACATCTCCTCCTACATGTCTTTGCGTGAGTGCAGCTACAGTGTGCGCTCTCAGGACATGATTACCTGCAGTGTTCCGTCAGTGAGGACTGAACTTGGAAAAAGGGCCTTCTCCTACTCCGCTCCTGCTTCATGGAATATCTTACAAAAAGATCTGAAGCTCTCGACCTTGACTTCTCTAAATGGTTTTCAGAATCTGTTGGAATCCTGGCAAAAACCAATGCAGATTTGTTCCTGTCTTTGATTTTATACGTCTACCTTATAATGTTTTGCTAGTTTTTTGATACTTTGTTAAAAAAAAAAAAAAAACTTTCTTTTGTTTTTTTCTCTCTTTTGTTTTCTATTGTTTATTGTTTGTTTGTTTATTGTTTATTGTTTAAGGAAATTCTACCACTGCTGTTCATTGTTCTTTAGTTTTAGCAGGTCGCTTTCGTAAATGAGCCCATGAGGTTCAAAAGATTTACCTGACTAAATAAAGGTTGAATGAATGAATGAATCATACTGCACATAAGTCACCGGAAAAACAAAACTATTAGTTATATTAATAATATTAAAAGTGAAAGTATAAGGCGATGAAAACCGAAACTTAAAAAACAAATGGGGCCACAGCCACACCGTACCACCGCCTGCAGCTGTGCAATTTAGGTTTACTTTTAGAGATTGTGTTTATAGGTTTTTGGTAGCTCTAGAGAGATGAATATTTGTTTTTTTGTTTGTGAAACGAGAGAGATGAAGCCGTTTCGGCCGTGTTATATATGGGACCTGCATTGCAACACTGCCCTCTGCTGTCACAATCTACTACAAAGAAAGTCAACACGAAGTAGCGCATTTTATAAAATTATAAACTGTTTTACCTTTTTGACAAGACGGCCTGCTCCATTAACATCCGTGCGCACACAGGAATCCATTTTGTAGCGTCTACTAAAAGCTACCCCGCGCTGTGAAATGTGAAATGTGACGTCACTACGGGTACCCGAGGTGGACAAAAAAGCCTCGATAGAAGTCAAAGCACTCGATCTGTCGAAACTCGGGTACTCTGTTAATGCACTACTTCACACTGCTTCATACAGCTTCACACAGCTTCACACAACTTCACATAGCTTCACACTGCTTCACACACACTGCTTCATACAGCTTCACATTGCTTCACACACACTGCTTCTAGGGCTGAACGATTTTGGAAAATAATCGAATTGCGATTTTTTTTCTATAAATTGCGATTGCGATTTAAAATGCGATTATTTTTACTGGTTCTGTATTAATTCATATCACTAACGACACAACAGTTTTTTTTAAATCAGATAATTAATGTGCTTTTTCACGCAGAACGTTAGCTTGCTGAGCTAGCTGCTAACAGAGCACCGTCAAAACAGACCCGGTCACTGACCAGCTCGCGCTCTTTTTATCTCCCGCAGTCTCGGTGTCTCAGCGTCTAAGCTCAGATACACATTTACACAAGCTAACTTACCTGAATTTATAACTTTTATGACTTCTGTCGAGCCTGAAGCAACTGTGTTAGAGCGCACGGTGTCCCCCATCCCTCCTGCTCTGTTTTGCTCCGCTCAGAGCTGCGCGCGGCCAGAGCGGCTCACTACCAAGTCACGTGACCAGTCAAATCGCAGCCCGTGCGATTAGCGAATCGCGTTTTAACATATTGCGAGATAATCGCAAATGCGATTAATAGTGCAGCCTTAACTGCTTCATACAGCTTCACACAGCTTCACACTGCTTCACCCAGCTTCACACTGCTTCACACTGCTTCATACAGCTTCACACTGCTTCACATACACTGCTTCACACAGCTTCACACTGCTTCACACAGCTTTACACTGCTTCACACTGCTTCACACTGCTTCACACAGCTTCACACTGCTTCACACTGCTTCACACAACTTCACACTGCTTCATACAGCTTCACACAGCTTCACACTTCTTCTTACACACAACTTTAAACTGCTTCACACTAGGGCTGAACGATTTTGGAAAATAATCTAATTGCGATTTTTTTCTATAAATTGCGATTTAAAATGTGATTTTTTTTAATACCTTCTCAAGTACAAACAGAAGCAATAAATCAATCTGTTTTATATTAAACAATATCAGATTTATTTAAAGCAGAGATTACAATAAAGCAAACAAATCTATGCCTTTTCTTTTCACCATTTCTATTTTTTCTTGTTTCATAAACATAATAGTAAACATGTTAAGTGAACTTCCTAACTACTGTCTGAACTTCACATGACAGTTAATAAATAAATATAAAAAATTAGATATAAAAAAATTAAACTTACTGCTTTTTAGCCAGTAACATCATAAAAAATAAAGTGCAAAAAACACAAAGAGAATCTGCTTTAACCGACTCGTTCTGGGAATTCAAACTCAGTGCACACAAAATAAACTAGTATCTGTTCTTATTAAATCTTTTAGATGTAAAAAAAAAAAAAAAACTCTTGGAACAATAATGTAAACATTATAGTCAGTCAGTAACAGCAGGATCCAGAGCCTTGTGAACAGACTCCAACACCTCAGGTTGCCAGGTTGGGATAAGGGAGCATGCATAACGGTTACCTGACAGCACCTGAGAAATGGCTTTGAGCTGCTCTAGCACCCTGGTAATCATTTCTTTGGATCCCCATCTTGTTGGACATTCATTGATGAGGCTGTGTTCAGGAAGTTTGAGCTCCCTCTGTGCTTCAGTCATTGCTGCCTCCTCCTTCCAACTGTGGGAGAATTGCTCTTGTCACTTTGTCATCCTTTAGTGCATGTCCTGTAATAAAAAATAAATACACACATTCACATCCTCCACTCTCACTCACACACGTGCAAAAATTGAGGACCAGAAAAAGCTTCTCACGTTGTTAGTTAAAAACAATGTACAGTACAGGTTTTAGCTTTTCCCAGTTTGTCAACGTTGAGTGGATGCAAAACGTGATGACTAAATAGCTTCACATTACTGAACATAATAATTAACATTTTTATTTAAAACGGACAATAAAAAGGATAGTATAATAGTCGTGACATTAGGGCTGGGCGATATGGAAAAAATCATATATCACGATATGGACTTTTTTATATCACGATAACGATATATATCACGATATATACAACACGATGTGTGTGTGTGTGTACAGCAAAAATTTGGACCAAAGTTTTTTTATTTTATTATTTTACTACAGATAGTTACATTTATAAGAATGTGAACAAAAAGAACAAGGAAATTTGGACCAAAGTAGAAACTAGATCTACCTAAGATCTACCTTAATTCAAGGAGTACGATTATGGAATGACTTAATGCCAAATGACAAATGTTAAGGAAGCCAAATCATTCCTTGTATTTAAGAAACTGGTAAAAAATGAATTGCTAAAAAAAATATAAATGAATCTAATTTAATGTGTGATATATGTGAATTGAAAATTGACTGAGTTATTTACTTATTTTGTTATTATAGAAAATATTGTTTGAACTGTTATTAGATGAATAAGGAGCAGATTTAATAAGATTTATTCTTCATCTGCTACCTTTCATTTTATTTATTTTTTCTATTATGAATACGTTAATTGTTGTATTTCATTTTATAAAATGAATAAACTAACAAACAAACAAACAAACAACTCCTTTTCTACTTTGGTCCAAATTTTTCCTGCAGGTGGCGGTAAAACAACAGCTGCTAATGAAACTCACGAAGAAGAAATCCGCTCTGAAGTTTGAGTAAACAAAGCAAGAAACAGAAAAGAGAAAACGTTGCGTTTGATTGCGGTTCTGTTGTGTCTCTGGTCTGTTTTGTATTGGTTAACTGGACCCGAGTTCGGACTCGGTTGGACTCTGGGTTCGTGTCCTCTGGACCCATTTTGTCTCCGAGTTTCAGCGGAGCGAAATAATGGAAGCTAACAAGGTGAGCTTCCCCCTCTTTTTGGTAAAAGTTATTCTTCTTGGGCTGCCTGTGCAGCTGTTTTCTCCTTGTTGAGATCTATGGTTGAGACACCGGCTTCATGCGCCTGCGTCTCTGTTGCTCTCGAGTTTAACCACGTAAAGCATGTGTCGCAAACCCGCGCGTGCGTCAAACATAAAGCCGCGCCGTCATCTCGCAAAACCACAATATGAAGCTTATTTGCGACAGTTATTTTTTTATTCTTATTTATCACGATAGAGACGATAGAAGGAAAGTAGCACGATAGACACGTTTCTATCGTCCCCACGATATATATCGTCATATCGCACAGCCCTACGTGACATCACGACCAGGTTTGGTAATAATGAGAAATTGCATCACCTCATCTAAATAGCTATGCTAAAGCTAAGCTAACGATCATTAAATACCGTTAGTTCAAAAAAAAAATCAGCTTGCGCGAAACGTGTGTGTTACTGGTTCTGTATTAATTCATATCACTAATGACAAAACTTTTTTTAAAATCAGATAATGAATGCCTATTTCACGCAGAACGTTAGCTTGCTGAGCTAGCTGCTAACAGGGCACCGTCAAAAACAGGCCCGGTCACATGACCAGCTCGCTCTCTGTTTATCTCCCGCTGTCTCTGTGTTTCAGCCTCTAAGATCAGATGCACGTTTACATGGGCTAACTTACCCGAATTTTTAACCTTTATGACTTCTGTCGACTCGAGCCTGAAGCCATTGTGTTGGAGTGCCCGCTCGGTTGCTCCGCTCGGCTCACTCCCAAGTCACGTGACCAGTCAAATCGTAGCCTGTGCGATTCGAGAATCGCGTTTTAACATATCGCAAGATTATCGCAAATGCGATTAATCGTTCAGCCTTACTTCACACAGCGTCACACTGCTTCACACTAGGGATGTACGATATAGCATAAAATTCATATCACAATATGTATTGTGAAGGGTGACGATAACGATATATATCACAATATGTTTTTGGTATAAAACTTGCAATAGGAATGAAAAAAAAGCATAGGGTGTCCTTTTGCTATAATTTGTTTTGAAAACTGCTATACCACAAAATAATCTCTATTAAGAACATTTCACTACTAGGTCCAGAGAGCTTTTAAATAATTAACAGCTCAAGCATTAGGCTTCTTTCTTGTAGTGCAAAACAGTGCAAAATATATCGTTTGTAGTTTTAGCCATAAGTTTTAAACTAAAGAATATGTTAACTCTTAACTGTTTCCAATATTGTCACTTAAGAAATGAACAGTAACGATGGTTACATATTGTAACCCCAGATTCTATGAATGTGAGCGTAGCCATTTAAACCACGCCTATTGGATTTATCCCACGCGCTTCGCGCCAACATTTTTCCTGATTTGTCTTCAATGTTGGCGCGAAGCGCGTGGGATAAATCCAATAGGCGTGGTTTAAAGGGCGGAGCTCACATGAAATAGAACAGAGCAGCATTTTACACTGAAAACACTTCACCCTCCAACCCTCTAGTGGACGTCTCCTTCAGCTTTAAGGAGAGCTGACAAGGCAACCAGTTTCCTCTGTGGCTTTGACCAGAGGGTCTCGCAGTAAAATCACACAACACAGCATTCTGTTCACAGATCAGAGGGCGGTTTTCTCTAAAGCTGACCAACGCTTACTTTAACTTTCGACCCCCCAAAAAAAACTTTCAACAGAACACAGCATTTTGCGCATGCATCCGAATATGGCAACACTACGGCAAGCCGGACGTAGTTAGCTTATAGCTTTGCTACTTAGCACTTGAAGAAAAGACTTCAACACCACTTATGCACAGTTTTAAACTAAAAGAAGTAAAGATTAAATCTGACAACTGTGATTTTACATCAGACAGCATTACTGCGGTTAGCCGGTAGAAGACAGATCTCTATCGTAGGCTAAATGTCTTATCGTTTCTACCGTGTACCGTTTATATCGCGCATTCCTGCTTCACACAGCTTCACAATGCTTCACACACACAACTTCACACAGCTTCACACTGCTTCACACACACAACTTCACACAGCTTCACACAGTTTCACACACAACTTCACACAGCTTCACACAGCTTCACACACACAACTTCACACAGCTTCACACTGCTTCACATAGCTTCACACTCTTACAGCGTTGTTTTAAATGGTGAAAAAGAGTCAGAGTGCCGGCCTTTATATTAATAAATAATAATATTATTGTAGTCATATTAAACGATGTCTGAACAGAGTATGTGTGTGTTGCAGATGGATGGAGATAGTGCAACTACAGATGCCTCTCAGCTGGGCATCACTGGAGAATACATGTCTTCCAGTCATTATGTTCTCCAGTCCCAAGATGGTGAGGAGAAAAATGTGTTGCCTGTTCACTGTTACCATCAGTAATTGTTTTTAGAGATTAAGTATGGTCAAATTTGTCTCTGGACACGTTTAAAACCTCAGTATTGTACAAGTTAATCAAGTGTAACACCAGATGCTGGGGCACACACACTGTTTCATTATGGACACTCCTTTTAAAATGTCCAGGTCAAAGGGATCTGTAAGGCCCCGTTTACAGGAGGACAACCTCTGGAAACGTTAGTGTTTTTTCAAAGTTTACTAGGGTTAAACAAAAAATGAGTGGGTTTACACAAAAACAATTTCCATGTCAGTCGGGTTGCCAGATAAGAAATGATGAACCATAGTACTTTAAAATGATAGTATTTTTACCTAAACTGCCATATGTGATGAGTATCAGAGTCAGAGAATCTTTATTGTCATTTGCACCGCATGTGGTACATGTGATGAAACGAGATTATGTACACAGGGTCCCAGTTAAGGCCCAGGCATAGCTCTGCGTTTGGCCAAACGGCGCTCGACGCTGTGCGAGCGCGAGGCACAAGCATAGCCCCGCAGGGCACGAACGCGCAAAGCTCAAATTTTACGTACGCGTGGCGCGTTGTCTCACAATAAACTGCCCGGCGCCGGACTGTTTTGTATGTGACACAAATGTATTAAATTCCTCTTCTTCATCCCTGATCTGGCCTTTTCTTTTGTTTTTTTGCCAAAAGTCAAGTGATCGCTTCCTCCTCCGCTGACTCCATGACTGAAATGAGGAAATTAATTTTTCATTCAACCTTTATTTATACAGGCTAGCCTCGTTGAGTCACGGGGACTCATTTACAAGAGGGACCTGTCTCACTCACACCAAACAACCATCCACTCTCTCACTCACACCTAGGGTCAATTTAGAGTCACCAATCAGCCTAACATGCATGTTTTTTGGTCTGTGGGAGGAAACCGGAGTACCCGGAGGAAACCCACGCATGCACGGGGAGAACATGCAAACTCCACCCAGAAAGGCCCCCGGACCGGGATTTGAACCGGCAACCTTCTCGCTGAGAGGCAGCAGCTCTACCAGTTGTGCCACCGTGCTACGTACCGTAACCCCAGATTCTATGAGTAGTTAGCGGAGCCCTTTGGCTATTGGGCCACTCTGTATCCTAAATGGCTGAATGAACAGCTATTTTGGAGGCAGTTTCACCTCGGTCGAAGGTATTTATCGACCCGGGAGGTGGGCCCATCCGGTAGGTGGGCGTGGACTAAAAGGTTTTCAGTAGGCGCTGACGCGCGGGGGGAGAATGAATGAATTTGTCAAGAGCGAATTAAGCTAGAGTCCTACGTGGCTGCGCTAGTTTCTGCAGATTTCCTGGTGGGCTGTGGGCTGCAGGACCAGTGCTCCCTCACTTTTTTTTCTTCTTCCCCCCGACCTGTCAATCAGTTAAGTAGGCGTGTCGGCAAATGACCAATCAGCGGACGCTTTGCGCTGTGGCTGCTCAAATGACGTCAAGAATTTGGAGCGAAAACGCGAGAATTAACGCGAGAACGAACGCAGAGCTGTGCTAGTGAACGCGCGTTCTACCGGGGTCTTTACATCCAACAACAAAATGTAAGAGAAAAAAACAGTAATAACATCTAGGATATAACTAAGAAAAACATCAACTAGAAATACACCAAGCACTAATGTAATAGAAAAACATTAAGCATGTTGTAAGATGAGGTGTTTGTTGAACATGTGCACGGAAAAGTAGGGAGTAAATAAGACATTTTAAATTTACAGTACAGTATATGGCAACCCTGACGGGCTCAGCTGCATTCATCACACGTGCAGCGTCTGCATGACAGTCTTGTCCAAACCTTCCTTCTCTGCATCATGTCAGCCAGCTCTCTACCTTTGCCTGTCATTGTCCCCACATTTAGAGTTGCAACTCTCAGTCCTACATTCTTCACTTTCCTTTTCTCCCTCTGTCTCCTGACACGTTTCCCACCTCATGGTCTTCAACATTTGGCATACTGCTTGTTTTAATTATAAAGAATCATAAAAACATCAGCCATTTCTTGAGGCTTAGGTCATTAAGAGAAAACTGTATGTGCTTGTGTTTTGCAGATGACGGAGAGGAGAGTATAAATGACCATGAAGATGGTGGCATCAAGGAGAACTATAGGGAGCAAGACATTTACCTTCCCATTGCCAACGTGGCTCGCATCATGAAGAATGCTGTTCCGCAGACTGGAAAGGTTTGTAACGGAGGGAAAGGAGTAATCAAATGGTAAATGGAGCTTACTTATATAGCGCTTTCCAGCCCCCTATGAGGGGCCCCAAAGCGCTTCACAGTACCAGCCATCCACCCATTCATACTCACATTCATACACCGGTAGCGGTAGTCTGCCATGCAAGGCGCCATCCAGTCCTACCGGGAGCAACTCTGGGTTAAGTGTCTTGCCCAGGGATACAACGAGGTATGCAGTGACCGGGGATCGAACCCCGGACCGTCCGGTCCTGAGCCGGCTGCCCTGCCTCTACACAATCTCGGCCCCTCCCAATCAAGTGTCTTATGTTGGTGTGATTCCACATGATAAAGCCGCAGTTATAGCTTTTTGGATTTGTTTCAGTAAAATGAAGCCCTTGCATTTCTTGGAAATGCAGATTGTCTGCCACCTTTCATGCCAAATTTTTAAACCAACATCATCCTATGTTGTGACATGTAGTGTGAGTTGTAGCCGTTTTGGTCCAACCTTGAAATAAAACATTCAAAAATAAGCACAAATAAAACATTACCTCATACAAATTGTTCTAGAAATGCGTTGGACAGTAATTCGATATTGATATATATCACGATTAGGTGTGTGAATGTCTGTGTCTGGCGATTCGATTCCAATTTTTGGTGTCACAATTCGAATCAGAACCGATTACAGTAATAATATGAGGTTCTGTACTGTTTCAAATCTTTTTGCATCATTTTATATTTATATCAAAAATGGGAACAAATATAGGAGTTCATAAAATTCTGTGACTTAAATTACCAGTAGGCTATTAGGTTAGCTTAACTACCTGGATTTTTCTAAAATAAACTAAAAAAAATCTAGGCACAAACCAGCCAGCCAGGTAGGTAGGTGTTATTACAATCATGGCAGTGTCTTTCAGAGTCAGACTCAGAGATTCTTTATTGTCATTCGCACCACATGTGATGAAACGAGATTACTGTAAATTCCGGACTATAGGTCGCAGTTTTTTGCCTAATTTGCATGCCCTGCGATCTATAGAGAGGTGAGACCTGTTTATGGATTTTTTTCTCATATTTTTAGACCAATTTTTGGCTCAGATATGACTGTTTTTCATTTTACCATACCATACCATACCATACCATTTTATTTATAAAGCACTTTAAACAGGAACAAGTCCACACCAAAGTGCTGGACAAACAAACACGCAACAGGCAACACAGACAATGAAGTACAACACGAAAAACATAAAAACATTGCAGATCATAAATCAAACGATCCAATACAAATCAGCTGGCATTGAAAGCGATGGAGTAGTAGTGAGTTTTTAACCGGGATTTGAAAACTGAGAGGGAGGGGGCCTGTTTGATGAGCAGCGGTAACTCGTTCCAGAGTCTTGGGCCTGCTACAGAGAACGCCCATTTTGGCAAAAAATGGTGCAGTACCACTTTTGTCCGCTAGGGTACACCGACCGGTCCCACCTCATGTGTCCGAAGGCAAGCTCCGCTGGTCGGACTGACTCTGTCACTGCCTGGCCTCCTGCTCTGGTATGCAGTGACCGGGGATCGAACCCGAGACCTTCTGGTCCTGAGCCGGCTGCCCTGCTTCTACACTATCGCGGCCTCTAAGTTCGCTTTGGCTATAATTCACATGCTTATGCCTCCTACCCACTGCCCCCTTTGTCGAGCGGCCGAAGCGGCCGGATAACACCGGTTTACATTCAAAGTCTATGGAGGAGACGCGTGGAGTCACGGCGAACAAGGAAGCGGCGAGATTCGAGTGATCGAAGCGGCGCGACGGCAGCCTGCACACGCACGCGCGCGTCGCCGTCGAGCCGCAGACGTCCCAAATGTTGATCTCTGGCGGCTCGACGCATCCGGCAAACAGTCGGGAGAGCCTCGCTATCTGATTACACAACCACAACGGGACTTTTTTCGGACTTTTTAAACTCACCGGATCCAGCCTCCAGGAATTGGACCCAAACTCCGGTAAGAAACGTGGCATTTTTACAGTTGCTGCTGACAGGCTGCTGTCCTCTCCAGTGTAGATCACCCCAAACATAAAAAAAAGTTTTAATCTCATCGAAGACCGTCGGAGGTGCAGTTAAAACAACAACTGAACCCGGAAAACAAGCCAGAGACCCCTCCCTCTGCTACCCCCTAGTGTACGTCATCAGACGGTGTTCAGTGGTTCAATGGGACCGTGACCAGCGGCAAAAAGGGGACGGCAGGAGCGTTTGCAGTTGTGCGGTGGGTAAGAGGCATTAGAGAGAGCAGAGTCGGGCTCTGAGCCGATTTCAAATCAGAATAACTGGGTTCTCACTGGGAGCCTGAGAAGCTGCGGCTCCGTGAGCACGGCCATCTTGGAAATCACTTGTTGATTTACATCTACCGGTAATTAGGCAGAGATGGTGTAGAGGCAGGGCAGCCGGCTCAGGACCGGAAGGTCCCGGGTTCGATCCCCGGTCACTGCACACCTCGTTGTGTCCCTGAGCAAGACACTTAACCCCGAGTTGCTTCCGGTAGGACAGGCAGTGCCTTGCATGGCAGTCTACCACTACCGGTGTATGAATGTGTGTATGAATGGGTGGATGGCTGGTACAGGTAGTCCCCGATTTACGAGCGCTCTGATCTGCGAGGTTCCAGACTTACGAGCTGCGAATTTTTGGAAAAAACGAAAAAAATACTGAGTTTTCATGTGTTTTTTCACTACAGTTAGTTAGTTAAGCATATAAACACACGTTTCCGATCATTTTTATGCACTCAAAAGTAGTTTTTAGATGAAAATAGAGTGTTTTTAGTCGCGCTAGCGAAAACCGTTCCAATTTACGAGCGGATTTCCGGATTTACGAGAGAAATGGCGGCCGTTCCAAATTACGAGATTTCCGGTTTACGAGCGCCTCGTTGTAACGGATCTCGCTCGTAAATCGGGGACTACCTGTATGTGAAGTGCTTTGGGGCCCCTCATAGGGGGCTGGAAAGCGCTATACAGTATAAGTAAGCTCCATTTACCATTTTAATTACTTCCTGTAAGTTTCATTAAAAAGTGTCCAGTGGTTCATAAGATTTGCAACAAACACACACACAAAAACGCAGCAAAAGCATTGAGAAAAAGTTGTCTTATTTGAAGACGAAGCATGTTTTTTTCCTGACAAATTTTTTTCTATATCCCTTTAGATTGCTAAAGATGCCAAAGAGTGTGTACAGGAGTGTGTAAGTGAGTTCATCAGTTTCATCACGTCTGAAGCCAGCGAGCGCTGCCACCAGGAGAAGAGGAAGACCATCAACGGGGAGGACATTTTGTTCGCCATGTCCACACTGGGTTTTGACATGTATGTGGATCCACTCAAGCTCTACCTGCAGAAGTTCAGAGAGGTGAGACCTGAGTGATTCAGTTTCTGGTTCAGTTGGTCTCATCATGCCATGATCTCCAGCTCTCACTGCAGTACAGTATGAAGCGCCTGGGATGAAGATCAGCACCTCAGTTGTGAAAGAGAGGACTATCCTCTCCGGGTTGGGAGTGATGCCTGATACCCACTGCCCAACTCGAAACGCGCCTGCCGCCCCCTTGTGGCCGCTGGTCACGGTCCCACCTGTTTTAAGAAAGACGCGTCCGATGACACGCAGTGGGAGGAGCTTCTGTCTCCTTTTTCCGGTCTGGGGTTTGTTTTCTTCCGGTCTCTGAAAAATGGCGGACGTAATCCGAAGAGTAGCGTTGTTTTATTTAATCAACAAAGCAGTAGAACGCAGACGCCGTGCACAACGACGATTCTGGATTCACCCCACAATACAGAGGCGTTATGAATTTGGTGAATTTCACCATCTGATCCAGGAGCTGCGCGCAGACGAGCATCGCTTTCAGCGGTACTTCCGTGTCACGCTAGCCCAGTTTGACGACCTGCTGTCCCGCGTTGTTGGCCGCATCACCCTGCAGGACACCAACTACAGGCGCGCAATTCCAGCAGAAGAACGGCTGTCCATCTGTCTCAGGTTGGGATAATGTCAAACAACAATGATATAGATAAAATACACCCGACATGTGTTGCAGTATGGCACAGTATTTAGGTGACTCAGTGCATGTATACATATGTATATGTACATATACACATTCCAAAATGCATTTATTACATCTGTAACTATATGTATGCATGTGTGTGTGTTTACATATACATATATATTAGCAACTATATACGTATATAGACTCCTGTTTATATACATATATCATGACATATTTGGGTATACACATACACACATGCATAAACATACAGACATATACAAATATATACATGTCTGCCCGTGTGTGTTTGTGTGTTAATATATATATAAATATATATATATATATATATATATATTAAATATATATATATATATATTTACATACATACATACACAGAGAAGCATGACTGAATGTGTTCAAAAAATAGATATATGACTATATTGCTGTGTTTTGATTATGTTTTTTATTAATGCAGGTATCTAGCAACTGGGGACTCGTACAGGACCATCGCAGGGAGCTTCCGGGTGGGTGTTTCCACTGTTTCCAGGATCGTCCCGGATGTGGCTTCTGCTATCTGGGACTGCTTAGTGGATGAGTTCATGGCCGTGCCTGGAGTGGATGAGTGGAGGTCAATTTCAAATGAGTTTGAGGAGCGTTGGAACTTCCCTCAGTGCTGCGGTGCTGTGGATGGCAAGCACATCAGGGTGAAAGCACCCCCCAACTCAGGCTCCCTTTTTTTTAATTACAAGGGAACACACTCGATAGTTCTTCTCGCAGTGGTTGACGCGAAGTACAGGTTTCGCATCATCGATGTGGGGGGGTATGGCAGAACAAGTGACGGGGGGATCTTTGCCAACTCTGCTTTTGGCCAGGCTGTTGTTGGTGGCACATTAAACCTGCCCCCTGACCAGTGCCTTCCTAACGCAGACCACAGAGGGCCCCAGCCCTATGTCTTTGTTGCAGATGAGGCATTTCCACTGCGCCGGAATATGATGCGGCCTTTTCCTGGACGCGGTGGCCTTACCAGGGAGCAACGTGTGTTCAATTACAGAATGTCACGCGCACGTCTTGTTGTGGAGGATGCTTTTGGT
>JBBPBX010090456.1:0-14111 GCA_038048925.1 Garcialebias charrua
AAATAAAAAACATGTTATTTTTAGAGTTGAAGATTAAAATAAACGGTGGCAGCATTTACCATAAAATCCTGTTTTCACTTTAATAACTATCTGTTAAAGTTAGCTCAGCTGAAAATCATAAAAAGACACAAAATTGTTGGATCTCAGGAATATTTCCTTGTTTAAAGCCCAACACCCACCATGTTTTCAAATTGCATCGCCATTAATATTTATTAGTTTATTTAAAAATAATACAGGAGCGTTTACTTATATTGTGGAGAAATAACACTAAATGTGTTATTTCATGATTTATAGCAGATTTTAGCATGCAGCTCCGGGAAAATCTGCCCCTCTCCATATATGGGCATTCACTTGGGCATTCACGTCACCAGAGTGACGCCTTGGAGTTACAGGCGAGCAGAGGAAAAGAAAAAGGAAGCATTTTTAAATATTCCCTAAAGCTGCCTGTTGATTAATCCTGCTGTCGCTCACTCATATTCTGAGCGAGCATCCACTTAGACATACTAGTTTAATTCGTTTGATCGCGACAAATTCATTCATTTCCGCATCGACTTTTTATTCTCTCGCCCCGTGATGAGAAAGGCACCCAGAGCCAGCCTCGCAGCTGAGCTCTGCCCGCGCGCATGCTTCACGACCCGTGCTGCTGCAACAAGGCTGACGAGAGATAAGAGCAGATACATACACTCGAGGGAGCAAATTACACCGGCACGAGGAACTTCAAAGGAACGAGGAACCAGCGGAAGAGGAGCCAGAGACGCGCGCGGCTCGCGGCTCGCTCCAGAATGAATGAGAGCAGCAAAAGGTCCGCAGCGGTGTTATAAAATAAATAATAAATAAAATCAGAGCGCTGGTCCATATACACACAAATGGAAATGGAAATATGCAGGAAATATGCAGTTTTAACGCACTCTCTCTCATAAACCTCCATGGAAACTCACTCCTACCTTCTGCCTTCTGGGTGGAGATCCATGTAACAAGAGGCATGACCCTTCGGGACTATTCGGCCAGGTTTCCGGATTCATTCGGGAGTGGGTTGTTTTTTTTTTTTTTTTTTTTAACCCTCGCCTGGCCCAAATGCAAAAATGAAAATAAAATTCATAAAATACTACAGTAATTCTCCAATATGGTGAATTGTTACTGTCACGGTGGGTGTTGTCCTTTAAAGAAGAGAGACTGCTTTATTTTAACCCACAGATGTACAAATCACAAAACATGAACTTCAAAGCAAAGCTGACAATAAAAAATATGTATGTGAACAAGAAACAAAACCACACATCAAACTGAATGAAAGTAGACACAATCATGAGTGCAAATACATCAAATGATGAAGAAAACCTATAAAATCTTAAATATAGATGATTTGTAGAATCTGGTTCATCATAGATTTAATGGTGAACTAAAGTTCATTAGCAGGATTTATATGTGTGTGTGTATTTACACACGTGTATATGCATGTATGCTATATGTTTATATACACATATATATGTATACATACATGTTAGGCATGTAATGGTACACGTGGGTGTACCGAACCGTTTCGGTACGCCACGTTCGGTTCGGTCCATCTGCGTACCGTTTCTGTTATTTTTTCACTCATTGAACGTTATCATATGCGCCGCGGAACAAAATTTCCTGGGCGCGTTTCAGCACGGAGCTATTATCGCGCAACAAGCGCAGGATTATTAGCCATTAGCTGCTCGCTCCGGTCTCCTGTTTGGGAATGTTATGGCTTTCTTGTTAAGACGAGCGCACATTCAAAGCTGTGTGTGTGGACGACTCTGCAGCAGACAACACGTCTGGGCTGAAAGACGTGTCGCACCTCAATGTCGTCATCAGAAAGCTGCGTCTGTAGGCCTTTGTAGTCCTCTGCGCAGGAAGTGGCGAGAAAAATGTGGAGTGGACTTCAGTCTGCTTAAACCGGTTCAAAAAGCTCCTATTCCAACTGGTATTAAATTAGAACTTTTCAATGTGCAGTCACTTTCCAACAAGTCATGTTTAATTCATGATCACATTCTGGAGAAGAACTTGGACCTCATGTGTCTTACAGAGACGTGGCATCAACCAGATGTGTTCAGTTCTCTGAATGAGGCGTGTCCCTCTGGATACAGTTATCTGCAGAGAGCCCGCAGCACTGGCCGCGGTGGTGGTCTGGCGGTAATTTATCGCAGTAATTTAAAATTGTCTCATCTGTCTTCTCAGGACCTCACCTGTGGCAGAGCGCCTGTGGCAGAGCACCTGTGACAGAGCGCCTGTGACAGAGCACCTATGACAGAGCGCCTGTGGCAGAGCACCTGTGACAGAGCGCCTGTGACAGAGCACCTGTGACAGAGCACCTGTGGAGGAAGCGGACGCGGGCACACCTTGGTTGCCGTTGCTCCTCGTACTTTTTGCTCTTTGAAGCCTTTTTTATTACTTTCTGCTGTTTTTTTTCACCGAGCCTTGTTGGACATTTCTACCTTTCTCGTTGCAGAGTGTGACAGGCCTAAGCCCTGTGTACAGCACCTGTACGAGCTGACGCGGACATTTCTACCTTTTTTTGAACCTTTCTACCTTTCTTGAACAGAGTGCGACAGGCCTAGGCCTGTGTATAACACCGGTACGAGCCGACGCGGACATTTCTTTGAACCTTTCTACCTTTCTTGAACAGAGTGCGACAGGCGTTTTGCCTGTGTACAACACCTGTACGTCTCTGTCCTGTACGAGCGGACGCGGACATTTCTACCTTTCTGTGATTACGTTTTAGAGCAACTGTCGTTTCTGACTGCGTTGCGGATCTGCAAACATTATAAGTTGCCGGTCAAAGCAGATGACTGCTTGTCCTGAGCCTGGGTCTGCTAGAGGTTTCTTCCTTCTAGAAGGGAGTTTTTCCTTTCCACTGATGCCACTGTGCTTGCTCAGGATGGGAGACCATGGCGAAGCCAAAATTTGACTTGTTTGCTGGATTCATTAGATAGAAAACTTTACTAGTCTAACCGGAATTTCACTAGTAGGAGCTGCTAGCTCCCGCTAGCTTCAACACGAATTTAGCTTCGAGAACCACGTAGCTGCACTTATTGTTCGCTTACCTGCTGCCTCTCTCAACTTCCTGTGTCCTTTGGACTGTTCTGGACTCTCTCCTGTACTCCTTCAAGGTAATGCTCGTTCGAGTTACATCTCTCTGCTTCTTGTATATCTTTTTCGGAGCCGTGGGCCTGCTGCTAGCGGCTAGCTCTGTGCTAGCCTCCACCGGCTCGTGGATGTTGACGTATTCCGCTTCGCAGTTGTTTGAACTTAACAACTGCTCCATTCCTCTTTCTATTTCCACCATCAAACAACTGGGACTTCTGCGTAGACCTCGTTACATCCATAGAAGCTCTCGAAAGAAAACCGTTTATTCTCAAGCGAACTCGGATTCGATTAGTGCTGTCTGGGCTGAAAGACGTGTCGCACCTCGATGGCGTCATCAGAACGCTGCGTCTGTAGGCCTTTGTAGTCCTCTGCGCACGAAGTGGCGAGGAAAACGTGGAGTGGACTTCAGTCTGCTTAAACCGGTTCAAAAAGCTCCTATTCCAACTGGTATTAAATTAGAACTTTTCAATGTGCAGTCTCTTTCCAACAAGTCATGTTTAATTCATGATCACATTCTGGAGAAGAACTTGGACCTCATGTGTCTTACAGAGACGTGGCACCAACCAGAGGTGTTCAGTTCTCTGAATGAGGCGTGTCCCTCTGGATACAGTTATCTGCAGAGAGCCCGCAGCACTGGCCGCGGTGGTGGTCTGGCTGTAATTTATCGCAGTAATTTAAAATTGTCTCATCTGTCTTCTCAGGACTTTTCCTCTTTTGAATGTCTGGCTTTCAGCTTCAAAGCCCCACTCCTGATGAATGTTATATTAATTTATAGACCTCCCAAACCGCATGTTTCATTTAACTCAGAGATGCATGACCTCCTCACTTTTTTCTGCACCTCCCCTGTGAAGACTATTTTTCTTGGCGACTTAAATATCCACGTGGACAATTCTTCTTCACCTCTGGCAACAGATTTTAAGTCTCTTCTGGACTCTCTTAATCTCACTCAACATGTTGACGCCCCTACGCACAGCAGGGGGCATACTCTGGATTTGGTGATTACAGACACTGTACTCATCAATAACTTATCTGTATATGACCTGGGTGTCTCAGACCACAGGGTCATCTCCCTGGAAGTGCCTTCATCTTCGCCTGCTTCAAACCCAAAACGACCCATCCAGTTCCGTGACCTTAAAAACATTTCCCTTGATGTTCTGTCTGCTGATCTTCACACCCTGACCGCTGTCAATCATCCTTCTGCAGATGACTCTGTGGATTACTACAACCAATCTCTTCGGGAGCTCCTGGACCTACACGCCCCCTTGAAGACAAGACTGGTGTCTTTCTCGCGTTCAGCCCCTTGGTACACTGATGAGCTGCGCAAGATGAAGGCAACTGGCCGTGCTATTGAGAGACGTGTAAAATCATCTGGTCTCTCTGTGCATAAGCAGGCATATAAAGAACATCAGAAAGCGTACGCCTATTCTCTTAGAGAAGCACGCTCCAAATATTATTCTAACATCATCAACACCTGCCCTGGAAACTCTAAACAGCTCTTCTCCACAATCACTCGTCTGCTTAATCCCATTAAGCAAACTCTTGAGGACTCTGCTCAAAAATGCGACCTGTTTCTCTCATCTTTTAAAACCAAAGTTGACACTATCAGATCTCAGCTCCACAACCTCCCCGTTCTCAGTGTGCCACCTACCCGTCTGCATTCTGGGACCCTAGGCAGCTTTGACGAAGTTGTTCAGAGTGAGGTGGAGGCCATCATCAAGAAAATGAAGCCTTTGTTGAATATTTTCTTTGACTGACTTCGAATGACGAAAAAAAGAGTCGGGCGGAATATTCAGATGAACTTTAGTGAAATAAAGGTGATGAACGAATCATACGTACAGATACATAACTGAGGGTCGAACAGAATCCTCAGAAAAACTGAAAACCGTTGTTGCTATGGCAACAACAACAAACCAAGCAGAAAGCAGAGGAGGCGGACTCAGCCGTTAACTGCCGCTCAACCGTTACAAAACATCATGGGATATGTAGTCCGCTTTCAGCCTGATACCAACTACAAACGTCAACCAAATCAATGTAGCAAACAGCAACAAAATATATAGTTACTGATATTAAATTATAATATCCTAAATAACAAATCCCAAAGAAATTCTCAACATCCTCCCCCCCGATAAACAACAGTTTATCTAAATTTCCAAAGGATATAGCAGCTGGATTGGTCGCCGCCAAACAGTTCCAGCTGTCGTGCGTACAGCGCACGATCTCACCAGTCCGTCACGTCCTGGAAACAGTTCTTGAATTCTTCCCAGCTTCCAACTCTGCCTCGGAATCTTGTCCTCTCCAATGAGCACTACATCCCCCACCTGAAGTTTGGACGGCGTTGGTGAGTCACACCGATGCGCTGATTTTAAGTCCAACAAGTATTCCTTCCTCCATCGATTCCAGAAGTTGGTGATGAGTCTTTGCCTGTAGCGCCATCTCCGGGTCATCTCTTCCTTGACTGCTGTCGGATGTTTATTATCAGCTGAGAAAACTCTTGGAGGCAAACTAGTCAGTCTTTGGCCCACTAAAAAATGGGCAGGTGTCAGAGGCTGCGGTTCATCCACATCATTGTGCACATAAGTTAGAGGTCTGGAATTTATTATAGCTTCTGCTTCAGTAAGAGTTGTCCACATTTCTTCGAAACTTAGTTTTGCTCTGCCGAGTACCTTTCGTAAGATTGTCTTTACTGACCTGACGAGTCTCTCCCAGAATCCACCCCACCAGGCTGCTCGTTCTGCAATGAACCTCCAAGTGATGCCCTTGTCGGAAAAAAGGGTTTGCAGCTGTGGATCTTTAATGCTCTCCCATAGCTTCTTTAAATCCTGTTCAGCTCTCTTGAATGTCATGGCGTTATCTGAGTAGATCACTTTACACAAACCTCTTCTTGAGATGAATCTTTTTAGAGCCAACAGAAAGGTTTTTGTGGAGAGATCTGAAACTAGCTCTAAATGGACTGCTCTAGTTACAGCACAGGTGAACAGGGCAACATATGACTTCTTCATGGAGCTTTGTTCCTTTACATAGAGCGGCCCAGCAAAGTCCACACCTGTGACCTCGAATGGTGGGGATTCTATGATTCTGTTTTTTGGCAGTGGTGCAGTAGTCTGTTGTCCCGCTTTGGCATTGAATTTCTTACAAAATGTGCATCTTGACACAACCTTCTTGACTACTTGGCGTGCTCTCACAATCCAATATCTTTCCCTAGTTTGCACTAGAGTGTCTCGTACACCTGCATGCATCAGTTTCTCATGTTGACTCTGCACCAACATTTCTGTGTATCTGTGATGACCAGGTAAAATCCATGGGTGTCTTTCTCTGTATGAAAGTTCGGATTGTTGCAGCCTTCCTCCAACAGAAAGCAGCTCATCTTCATCTAGAAATGGTTTCAGTTCTCGAATTTTAGAGTCAGAGTTAGGGTATTTATCTTGCTTCAGCATTTCAATTTCTGACTTGAAACATTGGTTCTGAGTCACCTTTATCCAGTGATTTTCTGCCCTTTCCAACTCTTCTGTTGTCAGCTCACCACTGATTTTTGCACTGAAGCGGGCATTTGTGATAAATCTCCATACCCAGGCTGTCACTCTGAGCACTTTCCTTAACTTGCTGTATTTTTCCAGCTCTAATATTGGTTTTAAGTACTCTGCATCTTGAGTGACCAAGTGTACTGCAACCTGGTGTTTGGCTCTCATTTCAGATTTCACCTCGTTTTCCTGCACCGGTTTCTGAATGCTTTCTGACTGATCAGGTAATGTTAGTCTGCCAGGCCCATGCCACCATAATGTGCTCTGGATCAGTGCTTGAACAGACAACCCTCTGGTGGGAAGATCGGCTGGATTGACTTTTCCTTGGCAATGCGACCATGCCTGTGGATCTGTTAGAGACTGGATTTCTGTAACTCTATTGGCCACAAACTGCTTCCACCTGCTGGCAGAACTTTGAATCCAATGTAACACTATCATAGAGTCTGTCCATAAATGTAACTGGTTTTGGTCTAGTTGGAGAGCTTTAATGAGCGTGTTTCCAAACCTTGCTGCTATTACGGCTCCCAATAGCTCCAGCCGGGGCAGTGTCATCCTTTTGAGTGGAGCCACCCTGGACTTGGATGCTACCAGACTCATTATCATTTCCCCTTCCTTAGCCCTTCCTTGCAGATAAGCGACTGAACTGTAGGCACGTTCACTTGAGTCACAAAACACATGTAACTTTACATCCTGACTGTTCAGTTGTTGCATGTCTATTTTGTGCCATCGTGGGATTGTCATCTGGTGTAATTGAGGGAGCTCTGAACACCACTGCTGCCACTTTTTGGACAAATCAGGTGGCAGTTCTTCATCCCACTTTATTCCTCTCTCCCACATTTCTTGAAACAAACACTTAATTCTGATGGTGAAAGGGGTCAAGAAGCCTAACGGGTCGAATATGCGAGTAGACGACTGCAGGACACTTCTTTTTGTGTTCCTTTTCTCCTTTAAAATGTCCAGTAGTTGTCTGAAGTCGAACACAAACTCATCTGTTACTGGCCTCCACACTAAACCCAGGACCTTTAGCACTGACCCACATGTCTCTGGTTGTGTGGTGCTATCCATTGAACTTCCTTGCCACATTTCTTTGAGCTCAGCCGAGTTTGTTGTCCATTTACATAACTCCATTCCTGCAGCAGCCATGATGTTCTTGGTTGTGGTAGTTACTGTGAAGGCCTCTTTCAACTCACTTGAACTTGAAATGAAGTCATCTACATAGAGAGATGAATTGATGGTTTCTACCACTTCTGGTTGTTCTGAACGGTATTGTCTCAGATGTTTCCTTATAGTAGCAGCTAGTAAGAATGGGCTCGATGAAGCTCCGAACACCACTCTTGTCATCCTGAGCACAAGCAAATGTTCATCTGTGTCATCTGTAGGTGGTCCTGAGAACCACAAGAATCTCACTGCATCCCGGTCTCTCTCTGATAGCGATATTTGCAGAAATGCCTTTTTAATGTCCGCCATGTAGGCAATATGATGCAGCCTGAACTTGAGCAGAACATTCATCAGGTCCGGGTTTAAGTTAGGACCTGTTATGAGACAATCATTCAGGGATGGGCTTCCTTCCTCGTGAGAAGAGGCATCAAACACAACTCTTAGCTTCGTTGATGCCTTATCTTCCCTTATCACTGCATGATGAGGTAGATAGTATGTCACCTTGCTTTCAGCCATTTCCTCTCTTGGCACCTCTTCAGCCATTCCTTCATTTAAGTAGGTTTCCACTACTTCTTGATACCTGCTGTATAGCACAACATCTTTCTTTAGTTTTCTTTTCAAACTCATCAGTCTTTGTTTTGCAATGCGGTAATTGTCTTGGAGGGGTGGGTGTGCTTGTTGCCATGGTAACTGCACTTGGTAACGTCCATCTTTAAAGGTGGAAGTTTCTTCAAACCGTTGCAACACTTCCAGATCTTCTGGGCTCTCTTGCTTCTCACTTGTGATTCCTAGGGACTCAATCTCCCAGAATGCATGGAGCTGTTTGTCCATCTGGAAGTCTTCCTTAAGCTGAATGTGCATGCATGTTGTTTCTGACAAACTGGACATTATAACTGGGCCTTGGACCGCCCAGCCAAAGGCACTTTCAAGAGCCACCAAACTCTCAGTTAATCTTTCTATACGGCCTGTTACTATTTGCCAGTAATAATCAGAGCCGATTAGCACAGAAAGTTCAGGTTTATCTTCTCCAGGGAAATCTGCGATTTGGAGACCTCGCCTTTCCATTTCATTGCATACATGTTCGCCTGGAACTTTCATCATTGCTGCACAGACCTTCTGTGTCACAACTGCTTCTATCTCAATGATCTGTCCTGTACCCCACACATTTTTTAAACATAGTTTCACTGTGTTACGTTCAACTGGGGTGGGAGCTGAAGAGCCAAATGTATGGAGCATAAGTGTCCCTTGCTTTGTGACAGGTAGTTGCAGTGCTCTTACAACATTCTCATGAATAAAACTACCTTGACTCCCTCCATCTAATAGACAACGGACCATCTTCATGCTGGTAGGTCCAACCGCCCATGCCTTGGCTGTCTGTAGTAGCACAGTGTTTTCATTATCAGACTTGGTTTCCTCAGCTTGGGGAATCACAGAGGAAATAACAGTTTCCATATTGGTAGAGACTGAAGGGGGTGGGGTCTCGTTTTTGTCACAAAGAGCTATGTGATGCCTGCCGCCACATGTGGCGCATGACCCACCCTTAAATCTACAAAACCTTGCGATGTGTTTCTGTCCTAAACAAACAAAGCACCGACCAAGTCTCTTCAGTTTTTCTTTACGTGCTGACACCCCATGTTCTGGACAGTTTTCAGCCTTATGTTCAACACTATCACAGAAGAGGCAGGTTTGAGCCTTTTGATTAACAGTGTGGAGTGCAGCTGCTGATGTCATGCTTGGTTTCCTTTGCTTTATGTCAGTGGATCCATATGATCTACTAACCAATCTGGGCCCAGGCAGGGTTTCCTTTTGATTATATGATCTCATCATTTGCAAGGCTCTCTCTCTACTCTGAACTTCTTTCTGTAAAAACTCCAGCACCTGATGCACCTTCCATTCATCCTGATCTCCCCTCTGACGACTGTACTCAAGAGACAGTTCTTCTGGTATCATCTGGAGCAGTATTGGGCATAACATGCCTCCATATGTGTCTGACACTACTCCTAGTGATTCTAAGCTTCTAATTTGAACTTCACATTCATCATACAACTGTCTCATAGCACTCACATCAGAGGATTTCTTTACAGGAGTCAAATTCAGGAGCTTTGACATATGAGCGTTTATTATTAAGTCCTTCCTTCCAAATCTGCTTTTTAGTATTTGAACTGCAGCATCATAGTTACTGTCTGTCAGAGTGAGACCTGCTACAGCCTTTGCAGCTGTTCCTGTTAGGTAAGTCTTCATGTATGTAAACTTCTCTCGTTTACAAAGAGCTTCGTTACAGTGAATCGCCGTCTCATATTGGCTCCAAAATTCTTGCCATAAACTAACATCTCCGTTGAATTTGTCAATTATTAGCTTAGGCAGCCTTACTGTAGCGTTCCTGTGATGTGTGGAGTTTACGTTGTTCCCACTCACTTGCGCCCGTCGGGGTTCTGTACTCACAGTTTCTGACGTCCTTATCATTTGTTTAGCACGTTCGTTCATACAGATGATGCGGTCGTTATACTCCTCTGCGAGTTCGGTTTCCGCTTCCATTTCATCCAGCTGAGTGTGCTCCTCAATAGCGCGGTTCAGCTCATTCAAACTGTCCCCTTTTGCCATTAACACAGCCAGCATTTCCCGCAAACGTCCGACATCCGGGTCGTCCTTTAATAATTCACTATCAATCTGATTCAGTAGTCGCGTAGTAGAACTTCGTATTGTCCGGCGCTTCATCCTTGTTCTTTCAATACGCTGTTCTCCACTGTCCTGTCGCTCCGTGCCGCTTCTATTTTCATCAGCCATGTCACCTGCTCCCGAGTTTCGGCACCAGAAAATGTTGAATATTTTCTTTGACTGACTTCGAATGACGAAAAAAAGAGTCGGGCGGAATATTCAGATGAACTTTAGTGAAATAAAGGTGATGAACGAATCATACGTACAGATACATAACTGAGGGTCGAACAGAATCCTCAGAAAAACTGAAAACCGTTGTTGCTATGGCAACAACAACAAACCAAGCAGAAAGCAGAGGAGGCGGACTCAGCCGTTAACTGCCGCTCAACCGTTACAAAACATCATGGGATATGTAGTCCGCTTTCAGCCTGATACCAACTACAAACGTCAACCAAATCAATGTAGCAAACAGCAACAAAATATATAGTTACTGATATTAAATTATAATATCCTAAATAACAAATCCCAAAGAAATTCTCAACAGCCTTCATCCTGCGCCCTGGATCCTTTCCCTTCGTCTCTCGTAAAAACCAATCATTCTGCAATAGGCCCACTTATCACTCAAATAATAAATCAGTCTCTACAATCTGGTCATGTTCCACTGCCTCTAAAAACCGCCATCATTAGGCCTCTTCTGAAAAAATCTAATTTGGATCCCGACATTTTTTCTAATTACCGCCCAATTTCACACCTCCCTTTTCTGTCTAAAGTGCTGGAAAAAGCTGTTGCTGCTCAGCTGCAGGATCACCTACAACAACACTCTCTGTATGAGAAGTTCCAGTCTGGATTCAGGGCAGCTCACAGTACAGAGACTGCATTGCTGAGGGTTACCAATGATGTCCTCTTGGCTGCTGACACTGGCTCTCCCTCCATCCTTGTCCTCCTTGACCTCACTGCAGCCTTCGACACTGTGGACCATAGTATCCTCCTCCACCGTCTTCATGTGGAGGTCGGTCTCTGCGACACCGTCCTGGACTGGTTCAAATCTTTCCTCTCCAATAGGCTGGAATGTGTTAGTCTTGGCAACGCCACGTCCCAGACAGTCTGTGTCTCCTGTGGTGTCCCTCAGGGGTCGGTTCTGGGGCCCCTGCTGTTTTCCCTTTACATGCTGCCTTTAGGTCAAATTATTAATCAGTTCAACATTTCTTTTCACTGTTATGCCGACGATACACAGCTTTACATCAGGACTGGAGCATCCTCATCTTCCACCTTGTCATCTCCATCTTCACTCACTGCCCTCTCTGCCTGCCTGGAGGCAATTAGGGCATGGATGAATCAGAACTTTCTTCAATTAAACTGCTCCAAGACTGAGGCCATACTGATTGGCACCCCTCACCAGGTACAAACATCTCCTATAACAAGACTTTCCTTTTCTGGACAAGACATCCCCCTCTCCACCTCTGTTACTAATCTTGGAATAAAAATGGACTCCAATCTTACATTTGAAATCACATTAAGCATCTGTTTAAAACTTGCTTCTTCCATCTTCGAAACATCTCCAGACTTCGCCCATCTCTAACTTTTTCCGATGCCGAGAAGCTCGTCCATGCTTTTGTCTCCTCCAGGCTCGACTACTGCAACTCCCTGTTTATTGGAATCCCTGGCAAAAACCTTCAGAAACTTCAATATATTCAAAACAGTGCAGCAAGGATCTTGTTGAGAGTTCGTAAATTTGAACATATTACGCCCATTCTCCATAACCTTCATTGGCTTCCTGTCGCCTACAGAATTCAGTACAAAACTGCTCTCATTACACATCAATGCTTACACGGAACTTCACCAGATTATCTGAAGGATATTCTTATTCCATACTCATCCACCCGTTCGCTGCGGTCACAGAACAGTAATCTCCTTCACATTCCGAGAACCAAATTAAGGACCATGGGAGACCGGGCTTTCAGTGTGGCTGCCCCCCACCTGTGGAACTCTCTTCCTGACTGTCTGAGAGCCCCACAGTCTGTGGTTGACTTTAAGAGCGGCTTGAAGACCTTTCTTTTCAACCGAGCATACTCTACCTCCTCATGATTCTACTTTTGATCTTAGCTGATACTGTTATTGATTTTAACTGTTTTATTATTTGTTTTATTGACATTTAATTCTGTTGCACCTTGTAGCACTTTGAGATTTTCATTAATGAAAAGTGCGTTATAAATTGAATTCATTATTATTATTATTATTATTAGCACTGGCCGCGGTGGTGGTCTGGCGGTAATTTATCGCAGTAATTTAAAATTGTCTCATCTGTCTTCTCAGGACTTTTCTTCTTTTGAATGTCTGGCTTTCAGCTTCAAAGCCCCACTCCTGATGAATGTTATATTAATTTATAGACCTCCCAAACCGCATGTTTCATTTAACTCAGAGATGCATGACCTCCTCACTTTTTTCTGCACCTCCCCTGTGAAGACTATTTTTCTTGGCGACTTAAATATCCACGTGGACAATTCTTCTTCACCTCTGGCAACAGATTTTAAGTCTCTTTTGGACTCTCTTAATCTCACTCAACATGTTGACGCCCCTACGCACAGCAGGGGGCATACTCTGGATTTGGTGATTACAGACACTGTACTCATCAATAACTTATCTGTATATGACCTGGGTGTCTCAGACCACAGGGTCATCTCCCTGGAAGTGCCTTCATCTTCGCCTGCTTCAAACCCAAAACGACCCATCCAGTTCCGTGACCTTAAAAACATTTCCCTTGATGCTCTGTCTGCTGATCTTCACACCCTGACCGCTGTCAATCATCCTTCTGCAGATGACTCTGTGGATTACTACAACCAATCTCTTCGGGAGCTCCTGGACCTACACGCCCCCTTGAAGACAAGACTGGTGTCTTTCTCGCGTTCAGCCCCTTGGTACACTGATGAGCTGCGCAAGATGAAGGCAACTGGCCGTGCTATTGAGAGACGTGTAAAATCATCTGGTCTCTCTGTGCATAAGCAGGCATATAAAGAACATCAGAAAGCGTACGCCTATTCTCTTAGAGAAGCACGCTCCAAATATTATTCTAACATCATCAACACCTGCCCTGGAAACTCTAAACAGCTCTTCTCCACAATCACTCGTCTGCTTAATCCCATTAAGCAAACTCTTGAGGACTCTGCTCAAAAATGCGACCTGTTTCTCTCATCTTTTAAAACCAAAGTTGACACTATCAGATCTCAGCTCCACAACCTCCCCGTTCTCAGTGTGCCACCTACCCGTCTGCATTCTGGGACCCTAGGCAGCTTTGACGAAGTTGTTCAGAGTGAGGTGGAGGCCATCATCAAGAAAATGAAGCCTTCATCCTGCGCCCTGGATCCTTTCCCCTCGTCTCTCGTAAAAACCAATCATTCTGCAATAGGCCCACTTATCACTCAAATAATAAATCAGTCTCTACAATCTGGTCATGTTCCACTGCCTCTAAAAACCGCCATCATTAGGCCTCTTCTGAAAAAATCTAATTTGGATCCCGACATTTTTTCTAATTACCGCCCAATTTCACACCTCCCTTTTCTGTCTAAAGTGCTGGAAAAAGCTGTTGCTGCTCAGCTGCAGGATCACCTACAACAACACTCTCTGTATGAGAAGTTCCAGTCTGGATTCAGGGCAGCTCACAGTACAGAGACTGCA
>JBBPBX010090457.1:0-11541 GCA_038048925.1 Garcialebias charrua
ATCACACAAATAATAAATCAGTCTCTACAATCTGGTCATGTTCCACTGCCTCTAAAAACTGCCATCATTAGGCCTCTTCTGAAAAAATCTAATTTGGATCCCGACATTTTTTCTAATTACCGCCCAATTTCACACCTCCCTTTTCTGTCTAAAGTGCTGGAAAAAGCAGTTGCTGCTCAGCTGCAGGACCACCTACAACAACACTCCCTGTATGAGAAGTTCCAGTCTGGATTCAGAGCAGCTCACAGTACAGAGACTGCATTGCTGAGAGTTACCAATGATGTCCTCATGGCTGCTGACACTGGTTCTCCCTCCATCCTTGTCCTCCTTGACCTCACTGCAGCCTTCGACACTGTGGACCATAGTATCCTCCTCCACCGTCTTCATGTGGAGGTCGGTCTCTGTGACACTGTCCTGGACTGGTTCAAATCTTTCCTCTCCAATAGGCTGGAATGTGTTAGTCTTGGCAACGCCACGTCCCAGACAGTCTGTGTCTCCTGTGGTGTCCCTCAGGGGTCAGTTCTGGGGCCCCTGCTGTTTTCCCTTTACATGCTGCCTTTAGGTCAAATTATTAATCAGTTCAACATTTCTTTTCACTGTTATGCCGACGATACACAGCTTTACATCAGGACTGGAGCATCCTCATCTTCCACCTTGTCATCTCCATCTTCACTCACTGCCCTCTCTGCCTGCCTGGAGGCAATTAGGGCATGGATGAATCAGAACTTTCTTCAATTAAACTGCTCCAAGACTGAGGCCATACTGATTGGCACCCCTCACCAGGTACAAACATCAACTATAACAACAATTTCCTTTTCTGGACAAGACATCCCCCTCTCCACCTCTGTTACAAATCTTGGAATAAAAATGGACTCTCATCTTACATTTGAAAATCACATTAAGCATCTGTTTAAAACCTGCTTCTTCCATCTTCGAAACATCTCCAGACTTCGCCCATCCCTAACTTTTTCTGATGCTGAGAAGCTCGTCCATGCTTTTGTCTCCTCCAGGCTCGACTACTGCAACTCCCTGTTTATTGGAATCCCTGGCAAAAACCTTCAGAAGCTTCAATATATTCAAAACAGTGCAGCAAGGATTTTGTTGAGAGTTCGTAAATTTGAACATATTACGCCCATTCTCCATAACCCATTCTTCCTTCCATAACCTTCATTGGCTTCCTGTCACCTACAGAATTCAGTACAAAACTGCTCTCATTACACATCAATGCTTACACGGAACTTCACCAGATTATCTAAAGGACATTCTTGTTCCATATTCATCCACCCGGTCTCTGCGGTCACAGAACAGTAATCTCCTTCACATTCCGAGAACCAAATTAAGGACCATGGGAGACCGGGCTTTCAGTGTGGCTGCCCCCCGCCTGTGGAACTCTCTTCCTGACTGCCTGAGAGCCCCACAGTCACTGGTTGACTTTAAGAGCGGCTTGAAGACCTTTCTTTTCAACCAAGCATACTCTGCCTCCTCATGATTCTATCTTAGTTGATACTGTTATTGATTTTACTTGTTTTATTACTTGTTTTATTGACATTTAATTCTGTTGCACATTGTAGCACTTTGAGATTTTCATTAATGAAAAGTGCGTTATAAATTAAATTCATTATTATTATTATTATTATGTTGGGTTAGTGGGTGTTACAGTCGGGTAGACGTTTGGGCAGAGCGCAGGATTCACTTAATCCCAAAATTAAGTAAACCTGAAGGATTTATCTCCCTCGGAGGAGCTCACAGCAGCCCCTCCTCTCTCTGAGTCTGGCTCTGATCTGCTCTCGAAGACGTCGTGCTTTTGTCCGGTAAACAAAATATTCGACATAAATCATTTTGTAAAACAATGTTTGAACAATGTTAGAGCAACTGTATGTGTGTTGGAGCTTTTTTTTTTTTTTCATGATTTAGCACCGTCTACTGCTGTGGTTAGCTTAGCATGTCGCTGACGCTACATGCTAACTACACACGGTAACACTCACAACAAAGTGCTGGTTCTGGTCCGTGTTGTTGAGCCTGGACTGTTTGTTGGCTGTGTGTTATTTTAGTTAAACCTTTATTTAGCTGGTTAGATATGATTGAGACAGTTTACACATCTTTTTTGGATTTAAAGCTGTGAAGCTCCTCGTTGTGCACTCCTCGTAGTAATTAAATAATTAATGATATCAGAGTAACTTCTTGGTGACAAGTTGTCCGCTTCGTCTGCCATGATTTCTTGCTCCAACTCATTCAACTCCGACCACTGCTATTTTGCTCTTGTGCCTTGGTCAAGCTAGTACTGTATTTAGCTGTGGTAGCTCGAGTCTGTTTGTCCGCCATTTCTGCCTTTACGAGTGGCGAAAAACCCGGTTTTGCGCAATACTCGTCACGTGTGTGGGAACTATGTAAATACAGTATCTAAATAGTAGGTACAGTATCTGTTAACGGTAGCTAACCGCTAATAAAAGATTGTTTTATTTTTAAATCTCCAACATCTCATAAAGCTAGTCAGTTGTAAATGACCACCAAACAATAGACCTTTTTTTACCAGTTGACGTCATTGCGCATGTGCACTCGCATTTTTCGAGAATTTACCGGAACCTGGGGCTAACGCAGCCACACTACTGGACTATTTTCATTACTGCCAACGGTCGCGATGTGGAAATATGACTTTTATTGTGTTTATAATTGTTCGAGGCAACGCAAACGAGTAAAAGAAGAAGGTGAGACTTGTTCGTTTTACCAAGTCCCTCTAGGAAAGTCGAGTAAAGCAACTACAGTAAAAGAAGGAAGTTGTGGCTTCATGCGCTTCGCCGGCAGGACTTCACCCCGACACAAAACAGCAACGTGTGTAATCGGCATTTGTTATCTGGCATGACCATTAATGATCTGAACTCCGTGGACCGTTCCCACATTACATCTTGGATATGGGAAACAGACAAAACAGAGAACAACCTCCCGCAGCAGAACAACATGCTACTGGACAGTTGATAAGCTAGCAGCTAGCTAGTTCTACTAGACCTCGCTGTACCTCAGTCCACTGCCTGTGTTGAAGTTTCAACCTGCGACATGCAAGGAGATTCTTCCTTCAACCCCCCTGAAGAAATAACAGGTGAGTAAAATGTCAAACATGCAGCTCTATAAAAATGAACAGACCACTGCACTGTTAGCCTGTTATCATTTGAACTCTTTCTGCGTTGAAAAAATATACAGTAGTAGTTTCCACAAGACAAACATGTTTTATTAACATTATTTGAGGTCTGACAGCACTGCATCTTTGAAAACATTTCAGCCATTTCTCTGTTTCTGTAAGTTATTCGCACAGTTTTGCTGGGAGCATCGGTGACATGCTGTCACAGAAAAAAAAAGCAATCCTGTCATCAATGTGTATAAGCATACAGTTTAACTATACACAAGACTGTTTTGTTTATTGTCAAATATGAATTAATACTTTGTTTTACAGCAGCAACTGGCCAACAACTCCTTGCTGACAAAGGGTTTGATGTCAAGTCAGAGGTGGAAAAAGGGAGCTAGTCTGAACCTGCCCCACTTTCTGCATCCAGGGCACACTGAGGAAGAGGTATGTATTGTACAAGGAGTGTTGTGGCCTTTTGAAGCACTAAGTGCAATAAAGTAAAAATATCTTTGTAAGTACAGGTGTTTCCGGCAGCGTGTAACTGGCCCGGCGGGGCACAAAGATTCGCTTGCCCGCTGGGCCGACACGCATTTATGGACCTGTCAGGCCTGTCATGATCCAAATATATATATTTTAAATAAATTCTGTCGACCGTGACATCACATTGGTTGAAGTTTTTGAAGGACATCACGCTAATCCAATGAAAACTCACAGCACTCCTCAGCTGGCTCAGTCATTCCCTCCCCAATTTGACCAAATTTATATACTGTATTCAAATCCATGTTTATTACAGTAATTGATTAATGAAATAGTCCACACATCCCAAAACAGACATTGATTGTAGTACATTAAATTTAGAAATGAACACACCAACCTTTAAATATAAAGCAACTGTGCTCTAATTTGACTTTTAGTGAAGTGGAACTTTTGTTTAGTTAAATTTTTTAATCTGTTAATATACAAATGCTGTTTTAGTCACATTTTAGGATTTTGATGACTTAGCACCAGAACCCCATAAACATTAAACTGTCTAAAGTCTCCAAATTGTCAGAGAAGGCATAATTAAAAAATATATATTAGCAGGTTACTTTCTGTCCTTGTAGGCAGCTGTCCTTTAACAAGTGAAATGACAAATACAAACACATCCTCTGGTATGTGTTGTTTCTGTTTGTGACTTATATAAGTAATGTGTGTGTGCAACAATGGAATGTAATAATTGAATTAAAAATGAAACCATTTCAGTAAGGCACCGTTTATTTTCTCACCCAAAAAATCTGGTAGAAACATCTTGATAACGTGCAAACTTCAGCTGTATTTAATCAGTATCTTTAAACATCATATCAAAATGAGAAAAGTTTCTGTTGTAATCATCTTGACGTAAACAAACAGTAGCATACTTTTTTCTGTGTTTGAACCATTCTTCACTGCACAACAGTTTGCGTGTTTCTGCCTCAATTAAATCTGATTCTGCTTGTGAGACATTTAAAGATGTTTTGAACTTCTGGCAGGTCTCTCTAGCCGTTTTCGCATTGACCGGCCCTCCCCAGTCCAGCTTGTCCCTGGGTGGCCCAGAGCCAGCTCTGGGTCACCCGCGTTCATTACGCATTTGCCGCAGAGCCGCCTTGAAGTGGGTGGGCAGTTCTCTGGAAGTGGGTGGGGTGCTCTCTTCACGTGGGTGGAGTGTTCGTGTTTTAAGAGAGGAGACTCCGCTAAAAATTATTTGTTAGCTGGATATATATATATATATTAGTGTTTCTGAGTTTAATTTTTGTTAATAACTGATCACAAATCAGCTTATGTCACAACGTAAATAACCACGAAGCGCGCACCCATTTCCGCCTTTCAGCGCGACTTGAATGTCATTAAAATATAACTAATATTGTCTAACTGTTGCGCGCAGCCAGGGTTTAAAAATATAACTAATAATCTCTAACTCCTTTGTGCAAGGGCGGAGTGGCCATCGGGAGATTCGGGAGAAATCCCGATGGGCCGCGTCATGAATGGGCCGATAGACCACGGGGAAAATGATGACGGTTGAATAAATCTGCTCAAAATCGACTTGTCCCTGTCTTTAGGCTGCAGGCTGCAGCCTCTTAAAGGGAGGGACAGCGCTGATCACTTAAAGAGGCTGCGCTGCACTGGGCTGGCAGCTTGGGAGCTACCATTTGATAAAAAAACACCCCTGAAAGTTCACCGTTGGTTGAGTCCAACCCAGGAGCGAAGCACGTATTTTCCAAAACATCCGGTGATGGAGCAGCGCGGAGTCCAAACTGCTAATTAGCAATAAAAATGGATAGGAAGAGGCCAGGTGGAGCTGAAAAAGTCAGGTTGAAGAAAAGAAAGGCGGAGGAAGCTGCCAAATGTGCAAAGCTTACAGACATTTTTTCAAAGAGACAGACAGAAGAAGCAACAGGTAATGATAAAAATTAAAAACTAGCATAATAAATTAAGCTAATGTCACAACGTTGTACTATGTCACTAAACATGCATGAAAGTCAAGTGGGACCTAAACGGACATAGCTTAATTAAAAATAAAAGCAGAAATATATAAATTGACCAATAAATAAATAAACGTCAAAGGACAATTTAAATTAAAAGAGAACTTTATCTCATACCCTGATGCATGCTCAATAATCCAGGTAGAAAAATCTAAAAAAGCTAAGTCTGGTCCTCTGGACATTTTTTGCTTTGTTTTGTTTTTTGAATGTCCAGAGGACCAGACTTGGCTTTTTTAGAACTTTATCTCATGTTTTAAAAATTAATTGACCATCATGTTTTTTTTCCAGCTTAGTTCCAACAAATTATATATTTTAATTCATAATTTTACATTTTACTGTGCTTAAAATACCGGTAGGCCTATATATTTTTTTGTTTTTACTTTTACTCTTAGATGACTTGTGTTATGTAATTAAATGTAATTATTTTTTTAATTTTCCACACAAGTCCTTATTTACGTAATGAGGCAGAAATGCATGAGGTGAAGTGAAAACAGGAGACAGAAAAATGTTAAAGCAACACATTTAATAGACAAATAAAAATAAACTCATGCATATGCATACATATTGCAACCAATGCCAAACTTGTCTCTGATTTTGCTTGTCTTGACCCTAAAAACTTTTCAGAGATAAGGCTTAAAGGACTCAAGAGCTCAGCACTTCAAGAAATAAGCAAAAATCTGCTTAGATTTGATGAGAGCCACAGTGAGTACTTTACACACAGAGCTGTACAGAGTCAGAGTCAAGAGAGTCTTTATTGTCATTTGCACCGCATGTGGTACATGTGATGAAAACGAGATTATGTACACGGGGTCCCAGTTACATCCAACAACAAATGCAAGAGAAAAACAGTAATAACATCTAGAATTAACTAAGAAAAACATCAACTAGTAATACACTAAGCCCTAATATAGTGGAAAAACATCATTATAAACAGCAGCACGAACATGAGTCTGTATGAGCAGATGGTCACAGATGAACACAGCAACAAGAAAACAGATCAGCATCAGCATGATGTGATATTTTGCAGTGTTTATTTTTATTTTATTTTTATTTATTCATTCATGAGTCTAACAGCCTCAGGGTAGAAGCTGTTCCTCAGTCTAGTGGTTCTACATTTGATGCTCCTCAACCTCCGTCCTGAGGGGAGTGGGGCAAAGAGTGAGTGTGCTGGGTGAGTGAGGTCTTTCATGATGCAGGTGGCTCTTTTCCTGCATCTGGAGGTGTAAATGTCTGTGATGGTGGGGAGACTGACTCCAACAGACTTCTGTGCAGCCTTCACCACTCTCTGTAGAGCTTTCCTCTCTGCAACTGTGCAGCCTCCATGCCACACGTTGATGCTGGAGCACAGGACGCTTTCCACTGCACACCTGTAGAACGAGGTGAGAACTGGGCTGCTCAGACCAGCACGTCTCAGTCGTCTGAGGAAGTAGAGTCTTTGATGACCTTTCTTGATCAGGTTGGTGGTGTTGTTGGTCCAGCTGAGGTTATCACAGTCTAGTACAGCTAGTACAGTCTAGCATCCCAGTGGGATAGGCTCAAAAAGTCTCCTCTGGAGAGTCCACTGTCAAGTACTGAGATGGAACAGGGTGGCCAGGAGGGCTCAGTTGAACCAGAGATTGAACTGGAAAGCAGGGCTTGTTCTTCTTGCAGAAACGGTGTTATCTGTGTTTACCTTATACTGACACAGTATAACCTTTTCACAGATGCCTACCCAGTTACTATAGGGTTGGTTGGCATACAAATATTTGTTGACCCTTTCATTGTGTCAGGTTGCATGTGAAAGAAGCTTCTCTACTCTCAAGTTCATCAAGAATAGACTATGAAGCACACTTAACCAGGAGCATTTGGAGGCATTTATGCTGATGTCCACAGAGAAAGAACTTCTTATGTCCATTGACAATGACAAAGTAACAAATATGGTGGCAGAAACTAGTGCACTTCTTAGGCGCTTACTGTAGATCACGTCAAACTCGAGGCCCATGGGCCAAATCTGGTCTCATTGACATTTTATCTGGCCTCAAATTTAATATTTTAGATGTAAAATTGTTTTATGGTTTATCTTTTTGTCACTGCATTTAGTGAAAACTTCTCATGACAGCTGGCCAACGTTCAAGCCAACAAAATTACGTTTTGAGTTTTTCAGTAATCTTTGAGTCTGATATGGAAAGAATTGACTTATCTTTTTCTGTTTTTAAGTCAACTAATTTAGTTTTTTTTCCCCACCTGATTTGCTGAATTGTAACAAAATGTAACAAAAATTTATAACTAAAAAAAAGTTGTTGATTGTATTGCAATTAAAAAAATATTATAGGCTACATTTTTGCCTAATATTTTTAAAATGTGAAAAAAATGGGCCAATCTTGGCCATTAAACTCCCGGGCTGAAAAGTTGTCCCACTCCGCCCCTGCCTTTGTGTAGCTAGAATGTTAAGAGCGGTGATTCCTTCATGAGCAACGTGAACTCCCCAAAAAAACAATCCGCCGCTGTGGCTTAGGGCGTTAATGCTCTTGTATCTTGACCAGACGAAGCGGGTTCGCGTCCCACCTGGGACAAGGTTTTTTTTACGTTTGTCTTTTATTGGAGTAAATAAAAAGGAGTTTTGTTAAGCATTTTACCAAACAAACTCCTTTTTATTTACTCCAATAAAAGACAAACGTAAAAAAAACTTGTCCCAGGTGGGACGCGAACCCGCTTCGTCTGGTCAAGATACAAGAGCATTAACGCCTAAGCCACGGCGGCGGATTATTTTTTTTTGGGAGTTCACGTTGCTTATGAAGGAATCACCGCTCTTAACATTCTAGCTACGCAAAGGAGTTAGAGATTATTAGTTATATTTTAAAACCCTGGCTGCGCGCAACAGTTAGACAATATTAGTTATATTTTAATGACATTCAAGTCGCGCTGAAAGGCGGAAATGGGTGCGCGCTTCGTTGTTATTTACGTTGTAACATAAGCTGATTTGTGATCAGTTATTAACAAAAATTTAACTCAGAAAAACTAATTCAGCTAACAATTGTTTTAGGGGTTTCTGTAGTTACATTTGAATGAAATACAGCCCTACGGTACTGAGGTTGTTGTTAGAACGAGTCCAGCCCCTGCTGCAAACAACGAATCAAATTTGAGCAGTACATGACGTCAAACTCGGCCGGGGGAGCTCGGCCCGATAGAACCACGGTGGAGATGGTTCCAAAACGAGGGTGGAGCCGGGGAAAAAAAGGAAAATGCGAACACGCTGAACCCGGGTTAGAAGGCGGGACGGGGCGTCCCGGGCCATAGAGGGCCGGTCAATGCGAAAACGGCTTCTGATGGTGTGGAGACTGGGCAGGTGCCGAGGTCGTCAGCTATACTTCATCTGCCGGAGGGTCTGGATCAAGAACCGCAGGGGCATAGCATACCTCAAAAGAAAAAAAACATGAAGCTTTAAAAATGTAGACAAAATAAAAGAATTAAAGAAAAATACAGATAAGCGTTAGTGATTTTTAATGTTTACTACTACAACCTGCAATAGGTCAAGAATGGCTCCACGCTCAAAATGTCCTTGTGAAGACCAGCCAGCAGTGATGGTGGGCTCATTCCGGTCATCAGGATGTCGTGGGTCAAAACGCAGGCTGTTCAGCGTTCTCCTGGAAAACTTCTCAACACAGATGTCATGCCTTAAATGACACCAACATGAAAAATGTGGTTGATATCTAACACATATTAGCAAATCTGTTTGTAGAAGTGTTTTTTAAAAAATGTCAAAAAACTATTCCAGATCTTACCATTGTAGAAAACATTTAAAACCGTACATATGTGATTGCATTTATTATCTAGTGCCACTAGAAAACAACAATAATTAACACAATACAATAAACTACAATTGTACAATGTTGAATAGTTTTTTGACTGGGATAAGACAAGATAAGTGATATTGTATTATTCCAGTTGTTGGTGAAGTTTCACTGAAAGTCACCTTTCTGGGTATTTGTGTTATAAGCGTAATATGAAATGTCTTCAGGAACACTGATTAAACTCACTTTAAAACTTGCAGCTCATCCAAGTAGCAGGTGCAGTTCGTTTTTGGGCTGGTCCCTTCCATGTACAAGGTAACTGGGTGCAGGTTGGTTTAGAATGTATTTCCAACATGGTTGCAGCCACCTCCTTGTCTGCAAAAAAACACAATATACAACCATATTGTATGTGTCATTATGGAATTCACATGCAAAATATATTGTTTGTAATACATTTAAGATTTTCACACATTTTACGTCTAATAAAGTGTAAGCTGTATAAACAGCGTGTCAAAAGTGCAATAGTAAATACGTTATCAAACATAATTCAAATTTTCCCAGGAAAGCTAATAAATGTATCTCTTGGGATAGTTCTTATTTTTCACATCACAACATCACCAATTGTCTCAGGTTTAATTTAAGACATAGTTTACAGAAATCAAATAAGAAATAAGGACGCTACGAACATTTGTGTGACTGACTCAAACGTCATGTTTTTGTTTACATACTGTGCTAATACTGACGGCTCTTATGAAGACATGGCGCTAGTTATAGCAGCTAACAGAAGATGTTAAACCTGTAACAATAACCAAATCAGTCTAAATATCAGAAGTATTGGCGTGAGAAATTTAAAACATTTATTTCTGACGCTTGGATATACAGGTTGTTGACAACGACACACAACGACTCACCCTGCTGGACATTCGCAAAAAGCCTGAAGGATTTCCCCATTTTCCATCAGCGCACACAATCACCTCCTCTTGTATCCGCGGCACAATGTTCAGGCATTTTGACCAGTGGTTGTTCACTATTTTAAGAAACCAAGCTTCTAAATTACAACTCGCTAGGGCTTGGGCAGCACGGTGGCACAACTGGTAGAGCTGCTGCCTCTCAGCGAGAAGGTTGCCGGTTCAAATCCCGGTCCGGGGGCCTTTCTGGGTGGAGTTTGCATGTTCTCCCCGTGCATGCGTGGGTTTCCTCCGGGTACTCCGGTTTCCTCCCACAGACCAAAAAACATGCATGTTAGGCTGATTGGTGACTCTAAATTGACCCTAGGTGTGAGTGAGAGAGTGGATGGTTGTTTGGTGTGAGTGAGACAGGTCCCTCTTGTAAATGAGTCCCCGTGACTCAACGAGGCTAGCCTGTATAAATAAAGGTTGAATGAAAAAAATTATGAAGCTCCTCGGCTCCTTCCTACTAGCCCCAACATCCGGTTTCGATTCGGTGCGGCATTTTGCCGTCCAATCAGAACGCTCGTTTCAGGCATGCTTTGCGTGATGACGTCAACTGGTAAAAGGTCTATTACGCTCTGTAAGTTTCAAGAAGTGGGGTTTATGAGTTATCTTGCTAAAAAAACAGCTAACAGCAACAGAGTCAGTCCGAGCAGAGGAGGCTTTTTTCGGACACATGAGCTAGAAACGGTCGGTGTACTCTCTGGAAGTGTCCCCCTAGCGGACAAAAGTGGCACTGCACCATTTTTTATTTTTTTTGCCAAAATGAAAAACGGCGATATCAGAGCCAAAAATGGGTCTAAAAATATTGGAAAAAATCCATAAATATGACGCTTCGGCGTATAAGCCGCAGGACATGCAAATAGTAAAAAAACAGCGACTTATATGCCGAAAAGTACAGTAATATTTCTTTTTAATCTCCATACGAGAGTCCAGCAGGTTGTCTCCAAGTGTGTGCAGTTTGGTGAATTTAACCCTAAGATTGGTGATCTTCAATAGGTTCTGAATTTGTGGGCTGTAGGGGTCTTCAATCTGAAACGCCGGATCCAAAACCCTGTAAATGACCTCCCCCTCAGTGGACGGCTCAATGTCGGAGTAACGGGAGTCACAGATGACATCATCAACTTTCTGCATGGGGCCACGGGTAACCGATGGGAAGGACGTCTCACAGTCATACGCAAAATAACGATAAACCTGCCACGTTT
>JBBPBX010090458.1:0-14111 GCA_038048925.1 Garcialebias charrua
GTACCTGGACGACATCCTGGTGGCTAGCAGCTCGGCTGAACAGCACATGTCCCACCTCCGTGAGGTTTTTCAGCGCCTGGCAGCACATGGCCTGATTGTAAATACAGCGAAATGCCAGTTTGGGTTGCCAGTCATTGACTTTTTGGGCCACCGCATTTCTGCCAGTGGTGCCGTCCCGTTACCAAACAAAGTGCAGGCGGTGTCCGATTTTCCACAGCCCCAGTCTGTTAAAGCGCTACAAGAATTTTTGGGAATGGTTAATTTCTATAACCGTTTCCTCCCCAGGGCAGCACAACTGCTGCGACCGCTCTATGGAGCGCTAAAAAAGAAAAAGCCCAACGACAGTGTTGACTGGACACCAGAACGCCTACAGGCATTTGGTGATGCTAAAGCTGCACTGGCCACTGCTGCCCTTTTGGCCCATCCATCCCCAGCGGCGCAAATAGCTTTAACAACAGACGCATCTGATGTTGCGGTGGGGGCTGTGTTAGAACAGCAGGTTTCCGGGGTTTGGCAGCCGCTTGCATTTTTCAGCCGTACGCTGCGGGACAATGAGCTGAAATACAGTGTTTTTGACAGAGAGTTGCTGGCGCTTTACCTGGCCACACGCCATTTCAGGTTTTTCCTGGAGGGCCGCCAGTTCACTGCATATGTTGACCACAAACCCTTGGTGTTTGCTATGTCAAAAATTTCTGACCCCTGGTCTGCTCGCCAGCAACGCCACCTCGCAGCGGTGTCTGAATTTACTACAGACATTCAGCATGTGGCTGGAAAATCCAACGTGGTGGCCGACTGTCTCTCCCGGGTGCTGATCTCTCCCGTATACGTTGGCATCGATTTTTCTGCTATGGCTGCGGACCAACGTAGCGACGCAGAAATACTCGAGCTCCAGTCCGGGCCCACAGGCCTCGAGTTGGAGGAACGGCAGGTGAATGACGGAGGTCCTCTCCTGCTCTGTGATGTTTCTACTGGCAGGCCCCGCCCCCTGGTTCCAGTTTCATGGCGACGCCGCGTTTTTGACTCCTTACATTCCCTTTCTCATCCAGGTGTTAGAGCCTCGGTGAAACTGGTCAGTTCAAAGTTTGTTTGGCCCGGTCTGCGTAAAGCAGTTAAGGAGTGGGCAGCAGCGTGTGTCCCATGCCAGCGTGCTAAGGTTAACAGGCACACCAAAGCACCTTTGGAACCCTTCTCCATCCCAGGTCGGCGGTTTGATCATGTGCACGTAGACCTGGTGGGCCCTCTGCCTCCATCACAAGGTTTTACTCATCTGCTGACTATGATAGACCGGACCACCAGGTGGCCTGAGGTGGTTCCTCTGACATCCACAACATCTGCAGTGGTGGCCCGGGCATTTTTGTCTACCTGGGTTGCGCGTTTTGGCCCCCCTTCAGACATTACATCGGACAGGGGCCCGCAGTTTGTTTCTGAGCTTTGGTCTACCATGGCCAAGGGTCTGGGGACTAACGTTCACAGGACCACTGCTTACAACCCCCAAGCTAATGGTTTGTGTGAACGGTTTCACAGGTCATTGAAAGCTGCACTTCGCGCTGCATTGACCGGTGACAACTGGATTGACCGTCTTCCCTGGGTTTTGTTGGGTTTACGTACCGCAACCAAAGAGGACCTGAGCTCTTCCCCGGCTGAACTGGTTTTCGGTCAGCCTGTGCGCGTCCCCGGTGAGTTTTTACCTGAGGTACCCTCACCACAGTTCGCTCCACCGTTGCTCCATTTTTCCTCTCAGGAGGGCTCTGTTCGTGTCCCCGGCCCGGTACACCATTGTTTACCGCAGTCATTTGTACCTAAGAGTCTGGAGTCCTCTAAATTTGTTTTTGTCAAACACAATGCACACAGGACACCACTACAGCCTTTGTATGATGGACCGTTTCGGGTTCTTCAACCAGGTCCAAAACACTTCCTTTTAGATTTAGGGGGTCGTACTGAGACTGTCTGTATCGATAGGCTTAAACCAGCTCATGTTATGTCAGATGATCAGGTTGTTACGGCCCAGGCTCCTCGCAGGGGCAGACCTCCATCCACATTGCTAACGGACTGCGGTCCTCCTTCCAGAGACTCTCAACGTCCATTGGAGCCCGAATCTTCTGCAGGCCCTCCTCGTCGCCCCCCGCTTCATCAGACTGGTTCTGCAGGGCCCAGGTTCAGCCGTTCTGGTCGTTTGATCAAACCCAAAATGCTGGACTAGTGATGGACCTTACTGGGTGTTCTGGGGGGGCGTGTGTGGCGGACCACTAGGGAACTCTACTCACACCCAGTGGGCCGAATGTGTTACCGGATGTTTTATTGTGAAAGGTCCAGTGGACCGGATGTTGTATTGTGAAAGGGTTGATATATAAGGCGGTTTTTGGGTGTTTACCACCAGAATAGTAGGAGTTGATTAAAGTGAAGTTCTGCATCCCGTCTTCTGTGTCGTCTCTTCACCACCTCCTACAGGAGCCTAATACGTATAGGCTCCCAATATTTTGTTGGTCTTTTTTTGTAAATAATAAATTACTTTTTTTTTTTTGCAGTTTTAATTACCGGTAGTTAATTATTTTGTGCATCTTGAGATCCTATGACATCATCAACTACTCAAGCTCTACTCGAGTATTATTATGTTAATGTCAGGTTTAAAAATTATGCACTCGTTCAACCCTTACTGGATAGACATGGTAGACCCAAATGTGTTTCCTGGGAACGCCTGGTGGAAGAACATGTCAGAAGAATATTTAAATCTAACCTGCAACGAAGCTTCAATCAAATCCCAGCAGAGGCAGGGGAAATCCAGTCTGAGTGAAGTTTTGTGCCTCTATTGTAGAGGCGGTTGTCCTAAACTGTGGTCGAACCTGGTGGTGTGGCAGGCCCTCAAGTTGAAGAAGGCTTCCTATCAAGCCTTGTTGGCTGGAGGGACTCTAGAGGCAGCTGAGGGGTTTTGGCAAGTCAAGAAAGATGCACTGGCTGTTGCTGATGCAATGGACTGGATGTGGGAGGAGTTTGGTGAGACCCTGGATAGAGATTCTGGATCAGCTCCAATGAGAGTCAGCTGAGGCAGGGAAAACAGCACTTTACCAACACTGTGTATAGTGGAGGTGGGTTGTTGTTGACCTCATGCAGGTATGCTATCAGGTGATGGAAGGAAGACTTTGAGGAGCATCTCAATCCTACAAGCATGTCTTCCATGGAGGAATCTGGGTCTTGTGGCTTTAATGTAGCATAACAAGGGCTGTGGTTAGCAAGGTACAGTAGTTCAAATGTTTTGCTTCAGCGGGGATCTGGGTGTGGAAGAGATCCACTCTTGAGTTCCTCAAGGCTCTGTATGTAGCAGGGTTGTCTTGGTTGACATGCCATGCAACATTGCATAGACATAGTGGGTAGTGCCACTGGACTGGTAGACTGGAGTGGTGGTCCTCCTCTTCAAAAAGGAGAATTAGAGGTTTCATTCCAGTTATAGGGACTTTACACTTCTCAGCCTCCATGGTGAATGATAATCAAACCTCTGATTTGCAGGTTCTGTCATGGCCTTGGAACACTAGACCAATTTTTTTTTAATCCTTGCTAGAGTCCTTGAAGAGGCATGGGAGTTTGTCCACCCAGTCTAAATATGTTTAGTGGACTTGGAGAAGGCATTTGACCATGTTCCTCAAAGTAGACTGTGGATGGTGCTGCATGAATATAATATTGTGGACCATTGCTTTGGGCCACACAGTTCTTATACAAGAATGCGAGCGTCAGGTTTGCACTGCTGGCAGTAAGTCAGACCCCTTCAGTTGGACTCAGCTAAGGCTGCCCTTTCTCCTCAGTTCTGCTCATAACTTTTATGAACATAATTTGTAGACACAGCCAGGAGACAGAAGTGGTTTTGTTTGTGGTTTCAGGATTCCCTTTCTGGTACTTGTGGATTATTTGGTCCTGTTGGTTTTGTGCCTTAATCTCCAGCTCTAACTGGGATGAGGATTGGCACATCCAAATCTTAGGCCATGATTCTCAATCTGAAAAGGCTGGACTGCATTTTTGGGGTTCGGTGTGGGGCGCTGCCTCAAGTGGGCATTGGGAAGTCTACATACTTACCCTCACCAATGCCCACAAACCATGGGTGTGCATTACCAAAGAAACGGGATAAGGCTGTCAAAATCTGTTTTCTCTGCAGAGTAGCTAGACTTTTTCTTAGAGCTGAAGAGAGAAGATCATTTATCCAGGAGTAACTTGGAGTAGAGCTCCTCACCACTGAGAATAACTAGCTGAGGTGGTTGGGGCATCTGGTAAGGATACCTCCTGGACACACACCTAGGAAGGAGTTCTAGGCATGTTCAACTGGGAGGAGACCATGAGGAAGACCCAGGGCACGGTGGAGAGGCTATGTTTCTCAGCTGGCCTGGGAACACTTTGGAGTCCTCCCAGAAGAGCTGAAAGAGGTGGCTGTGGAAAGAGATGTTTGGGCCTCCTCGATCAAACTGTTGCCTCAGTGACCCATCTCCAGAACAAGCAGAAGATGGATGGATGGATGGATGGATGAATGGATGGACGGACGGCTGGACATCAACAGGGTCTTATATTTCACCAACAGCCACAGGTGTTTTGAACAACTGTTACAAAATAGTTTATTGTGGATTAAATAAGTGGAATGTCCCATTAATATTTTTCTACACTATTAATAATTAAAGTTCAAATAATGCAAACGTAACAACAAGCATCTTTCTGCTTTTAATTAAAGACAGGAAACAATCTTACTATATCATACAGCATTAGTCGTTGATTCAAAAGTTCTTATACAATATTGTTGGTTACGAGTAGAAACATCACGTATACAGAAGTGAGTCCAGTTTCAGAGTATATGTTGTCAGATACCACCATACCAGTTGTTAGCTAAATATTTGTACAGTAATATGAATGTGGGGAAGAGGGTATCACTGTGGATCACTTGGTAGAGCTGGTGCCTCTCATCTAGAAGGTTGCCAGCTCAAATCCCAGCTGGTGGGGTCATTCTGGGAGGAGTTTGCATGTTCTTTTCATGCATGCATGGGCTTTCTACCATACTCCAGTTTCCTCCCACAGACCCAAAACATGCATGTTAGGCTGATTGGTAACTCTGAATTGTCCCTAGGTGTGAGTGAGAGACTGAATGGTTGTCTTGTTTGTCTCTATGTGTCCCTGTGATGGACTGGAGACCCCCATCTCTTGTGCAGTGATAGCTGGATATGGGTAACAGTGACTCCCTGTGACCCTAAAAGGAAGATGTGGGCAAAGGTAATGGATGGATGGATGGATGGATGGATGCATGGACGGAACATGAGAAAAAAAAGGCAGCATGTTTCTGTAGGAGATGTGAACAAGAAGCCTGTTTGCATGAATTTGTTTGTTGATTGGTTCAGACAGTGATTCAACAGATTGTGTCTGAACTCACCACACACTCTGAATTCTGAGGAATAACGCTCATCTTCAGGAGAGAGAAAGAGTTCTGCTACATCAGCACCAAAAAGTGATCCAAGATGATGCATCGTGTCAATTCCCGATGGTCGCTCAGCTCAAGCAGAAGAAATGGCAATTAAATCACAACTTTTAACAAAACATAAGGAAAGCATTACAGACTGAAAACCTCATTCTGTGCACCACAAGGATATAACAAAAAAACAACTAAAAGAGAGAGTGGCAAGAAGTTGTAAGTAAAACGTCTTGTCCTAATTAGCCTCTTTGGACAGATTTGTTTTACAGCCTGACAGTTTCTGAGCTGTATCCAGACTCACTGCAGTTTAATGTGACTAGAGACTGAACCAGAGACATTTTCTTTTGGATAAAGATGTTTTGTGCTGGAGGACATCTTGAATTCATAAGTTAAGTTGTAAAAGTGACATGAAAGTGGAAATAATGGTTATTTCTGAGAATCATTAAAATCTTGTCAGGACCTGTGTTATTGGTATTTTTGTGCTGTTCATTACATTTTGGTTATTTTGTTCATTTTGTGTGTTTAGTTCTGTGATTCCCTGTGCCAACAGTTTATTTTCTCAGTACTTCTTCTCAGTTTCTGCTCCTCTGTGCTGCCCCACCAACCTTCACCTGCTTACCATTACCATCAAGGCACCTGTCTCCAATCTCCTCATCAATCCCAGTCCATTTAGTCTCCCAGTCTTCTGTTCAACTGCACTGTAACATTGTGGCTCCCATGTCTGGTTCCCCTCCATGGCTCTTAGAAATGTGTATTTTCGACTGTTCACTGCCACATCACCCTTTGTTTTTCAGATTTCTTTAAAGGACATGACCCACCATGTTTTCAAATTGCATCGCCATTAATATTTACAGATAGTAGTTAATTAAATAGTGAAACAGGAGCGTTTATTTATATTGTAGAGAAATAACGCTAAATGTGTTATTTCATGTTTTTTAGCAGTTTTTAGCAGCAGCTCCGGGAAAATCCGCCCCTCTCCATATATGGGCATTGACGTCACTGAAGTTTCCGCCTTGAATGCATGCAGAGTTATAACAAGCATGCATCAACGTAGCTTCATTATTGCAGCGGGCGTGTTATATCTTATTAAAAAGTTCTAAAAAATAAATAAACACATGGAGCGCTGGTCCTGAACCCACAACTGCACCAGGAAATATTTAGAGGTCGCGCATCCACGTAGGACACTATTTAATTCGCTCGCTCGCGACAAATTCATTAATTTCCTCATGAAGCCGGCTCAGCTTTTTATTCTCTCCCCGTGACTTGTCAATCAATTCAGTGACAGGTCGGGAGTACAGAATTAAAAGGCAGCCGCAGCGGAGCTCTGAGCACGCACGCTCAGAGCTCCGCTGACCCCGCAAGGCTGGGATACGGAGCCTGAGCCCTGAGTCGGCACCACGAAGGAACTTCAAAGGTGACCAGCGGAACGCGGAGCCGGGGAGAAGACGCGCGGCTGGCTCCTCTGAGGCTCATGGGCAGAGGAGCGAGTGAGAGCAGCAACAGCTTTAACCGCAGCGGTACCTTATTAAAAAGTTCTAAAAAATAAATAAAAACAGAGCGCAGCTCCAAAAGAGGCGTGGAGCAGAGCTGAATTGGACCGCGACGTATTTATTGTGGGTCAGACGTGTACAAGTTGTCGTGTCATTTTTAATATTTCCTCAGTAATATGATGTCTCCCTCCAGCACGTCTGTCCCACAATAAATACAGAGGACAGCTGATGTCTCCCTGCAGCGCGCGCTGGAAGTGTGTGTGCGCCTCCTCCGCTCAGAGAGAGGAAAAAAAAGCGAAACATTTTTAATATTCCCTTGTTAATAAATCTAACTGTTGATTAATCCTGTGGTCGCACACTGATGTCTATCATATTCTGAGCGCGGATCCGAGGCTCTCACTCTCATAAACCTCCATCGCGAACTCACTCCTGCCTTCTGAGAGGAGCCTGTATTGAGGTCACTCCAGACTTCGGCAATCTTTGGACGGGTTTCCGGAGTTTTCCGGTACTACGTTTTTTGTTTTGTTTTTATACTCGCCTGGCCCAAATGCAAAAATGAAAATAGACATCATATTCTACTACAGTAATTGTCCAATATAGTGAATTGTTACTGTCACGGAGGGTGTTGTCCTTTAATAAATCTTTCAGCTTGATCTACTTTGTAAGAATCTTCATGTCAGTCTGCATTCTTGGATTTAACTTCTGAAAACTGACAAATCTGTCTAGTGGTTCATGAAATACTTTGCTATAAATCAAACAGCATTGATTCAGCCAGTTTTTGTTAAATATTTAGGTGAAGATCTTGCATGTGTAGCTATAAGTATGTGCTGTGAGTGACTCAGCTACTTCCACACCAACTTCAACTCAGTAATATTGAAACGTACTATGTTTTATATATTTCTTGAGTTTTCTATGGTTCCTTGAAACGGCAGCCATCCTGAATGGGTCTGACTCCAAAATGTGCCAGTGCATCACAAAAAAATTAGAATATTGTGAAAAAGTTCTTTTTTTCTCCCTGTCATTAAAAAAAAGAAACTCATATATTACATAGATTCAACACACAAAGAGTGAAATATTTCAAGCCTTTATTTCTTGTAAATTTGATGATTATGACTTACAAATAATAAACAAACAAAACAGTGTCTCAGAAAATTAGAATTTCCGGAGTCAGCTTTTGGTCCCTTTGTCAGTGTGAACAGGAGTCAAGTCCTGCTGGAAAATGAAATTAGCATCTCCATAAAGCTCGTCAGCAGAAGGAAGCATGAAGTCTCTAAAACGTCCTGCTAGATGCTGCATTGACTGAGGATTTCAAAAAACCAGAACCAGCAGAGGATGGACCCAAACCATCAGTGACTTCAAACAGTGTGGATTATGTTCCTCTCCACTCTTCCTCCAGACTCTGGGACCTGGATTTACAAATGACATGAACATTTACTTTAATCTGAAAAGACAACATTGGACCACTGTCAGACCAGTGCTTTGTCTCCTCAGCAGGTAAGACACTTATGATGTTTCTGGTTCAGGAGTGGCTGGACTTGAAGAATGAGACATCTGTAGCTCATGTCCTGGAGTTAATCAGCTGATCAGGATGTGACACCAAGAGTTCAAAAATATTGAACCTTTTCACAATATTCTCATTTTCTGAGTCATTGAGTTTGGGGGTTTTATGATCTGTAAGCCATAATCATCAAAATTATGAGAAACAAAGGCTTGAAACTTTTCATCATATGTGTAATGAAGTTTATGTTTCACTTTCTTAATTTTTATTTTTTTATTTATATAATTTATTCATTTTACATTAAAATACAAAAAAACATTTCACATATTATATGAAAAGAAAACATAAAATGAAAGGTGGCAGTAAGAAGAAGAAATCTTATTTTATCTGCCCCTTTTTTAAACAAAACAATTCAAACAATCAATTCAAACAATCATCTATGAATAACAGAGCAAAAAGAGTAACACATCACAATTTACAAATTTCTAGTACATTAAACATTTAACTGACATATTAGTATTTTTTTAACAATTTAGTTTTGATCATTTTTTTAAACACAACCACTGACTTTACTTTTTAACATCATTTTTCAAACCGTTCCACAAATCAACTCCCCGTATTGAAATAGACGGTCTCTTTAAACTGGTTTTGTACTGTGGTTTTACAAAAATCTCAGTTCCCTTAAGATTGTAGCAACTTTTTCTTTTAACAAAATGCATTTGAATGTTTGATGGTAGTGTGTTGTTATGAGCTCTATACATAACAAAATATTATAGTCCACCAAATCATAAAACTTCAGTTACTTGAGTTGGTTAAACACTATATTTGATGGATGACAGTAATGCTTTCTTGTAATAATCTTACAGCTCTTTTCTGTAAAATAAAAATAGGCTTTGTTATAGTTTTACACACTTTTCCCCTAACATCAATACAATAAATTAAATGTGGAACAATGATTGTAATGTAATGGTCACTGATCAATTTATACAGCGTTAGATTTATTTCCATTTATTTTCATTGGTTTCCTTATCTTGTTATATTATCTACGCTGCAAATATGACCATTTATTATTAATTATTGTCTCCTGCAAGGTAACAAGTGTGTTCCAAATGAAAGTTTGAACTTGTTTATTTGTTTGTGTAAATTGTTTTGTAATAATATGTTTTGGAGACGGTGGGGGAGTGGACTTAAAAGGAGGAGGAAGTGACGGCGCTTGCTCTCTCTCTCTCTCTCTGACTCACCTGGGAGTGCGCACCTGCTGAGAAGGATTTGGCGTGAGGCCGTTGCCCTGGACTGCCTGTGGACTGTGTATCACCTAGAGTTGGGATCGCGGTGGATCAGTAACTTTTCCTTTACCCAGGACTGCAGGGGAGGCACGCTAAAAGGACCTTGAGACTCTGGTGAGATTGTTTCTTTTTATTTCGGCGCGCCGACGCCTGGATGGATTGAGTGGGCGTTTCCTCATCCTGCTTCAAACAAACTTTTTATCTGAGAGAGCATTTGGACTGAAAGTTGGTGCAGTTTGGGTTTTTGATTTGGTTTATGGGGTTTGTCTGCAGCTGTGTAGATGTTGGGAATGCTGCAGATATGTAAATGGTGGGGGAATGAAGCGTTCGGGTTTGTTTATGTGCACAACTGATTTGTTTGTTTAAATTGGGTATTAAATGTCATCACATGGCTAATATCAATAGATGTTTATGAGAGTTTTCTTGTATGTGGGGTGAATTATTTTTCTGTTTACTGGTTTATGCTTTCTGCTCAACCTTTATAAGTTTTAAGCGCCGTCAGCTCCAGGCACTGCCCCTGACTAATTTAGCGTATGTAATAATTAGTCCCCTTTTATCCTAGCGGTGGGGGGCAGGTTGTTATATTTGGTGGCCCGTATGGGGAGCTAGTGTTCTTGTGGAGTTAGGCTGCTATGTATATTTTTTGGTTGTTTGAAGTAAAGCTAAATTAATTTAGACATAAGTATTTTACTTCATAGCCTCTCAGTTGGTTTTGTTCATCATTTACAAATATTGTAGGCCCAAATTAGTGTCTATATTTATTTGGTGTAGGGAAAGTATGTGGTGAATTTTAGGGGTTGGAATAGTGGCTTAAATGCAAGTTGTTGTTGTTTTTTGATATTGTGAATTCAGCATATTTTATATACATGACACCAATACATGTACATATATCATACAAATACTGATTTGTTGCATACAGCATCAGATTTCAGCGCCTGGAGGACCTTAACTCAAACTATGTCAGCTTCAAATCATTCAGATTCCTCCTCTGAGGAGTCTGCGTCTAATCAGCATTCAGCACCCTTAGGGAAATTCGACCGGCATGTTACAGTCAGGCTACAGCCAGACAATCCTGATGTAACCCACTTATCCTCCATGCTCAGTAGCATGTATCTAGACCCATCAGTGGTTCAAGCAGATGCTGGGATTAACACCGAAACTGAGACATTAGCAGAACAACTCTCGGACCTCCAGCAGAAAGTTGAAGCCTTGGAACAACGCCTCCGAGATGCGATTGACAGCACCCTCCATCGTGAGGAGGGACTCAGGGCTGCTATTGACTCCTCTGCTGTTTTAATAAAGGAATACGTAGAGCACCACCTCCAGAAGTTGGACCAAGAGGTTGGGGCCTGTCTCAAGCGTAGGGATAAACGCTGGTCGGAGGAACTAAATCAAACGGTCCGCAAAGGTGCTCTCTCTTGGGGGCCGTCCACGTATTCAACTCCAGTTGCTCATGGGCCCATTGGTGGACTGGCTGGGGAGAGAGACGCTAGCCAGTCATCCCATTATGCTGCTGCCAGACCCCCTATTAAGATGGACTTTCCTCAGTTTGGGGAATCCCGCAGCACCTCAGATGTGACTGATTTTATAGAGCAGTGTGAGAACTTCTTAACTCTCAGACCCTTGTCAGATGTGGAGCTCCTAGGCACACTAAACACTGTTCTGAAAGGACCCGCACGCAGCTGGTGGCTGGCGACACGGACAAAAATAAAAGATTGGGATGACTTTAAGGCTGCATTCCTGGAAGCCTTCCTGCCTACCGACTACCATGCTGAAATAGAGGAACAGCTCCGCTCAAACGTTCAAGCACCAAACCAGTGTGTGAGGGACTTTGCTTATGACCATCGAGCCCTGTGCTTAAAGTGGAGTCCGGACATGGCTGAACAAGAAATTGTCCGCAGAATCTTGAGTGCCTGCAACCCCAGACTGGCCAGTGGTCTAAGAGGCATCGTAACCACGGTGGAACAACTTGTGAAAGTGGGGTCGCTGATTGAAAGGGATTGGAGCAACTCCCGGGAATACTGGAGTAGAGTACAGCAGGCCCATCCTTCGGACAGATCAAAGAAAACAGGAAGAAAGTCTGAGCACAGCCAAGCTCGGGGACATGGAGGAGATGTGGCCGTAGTTCAAGCGGTACTGTCCCTGCTGGTGGTTCCTGTAACTATTCGGGGAACTACAGGAGATGCTGTCCTCGACTCTGGATGTACTTATTCCCTCATGAAACAAAGCCTGTGGAAGAGGATAAGAACACCTGGTGAAACCCTGAGTAGAAGCGAAGTACCGAAGTTTGTCATGGCTAATGGACAAGAAAGTCAGGCAGAGGGAAAAACTGTCCTGCTACTAGGATTTCATGACATCCACATCACCATCCCTGTGCATGTCATAAATGATGAACAACTTTGTATGCCATTGCTACTTGGGTTGGACTTTATGAATGCCAGTCAGATTGTCCTTAAGCCCCATCTCAGGAGTTATGGGCTGCCGGATGGAAAGGAATACAAATTCAAGGTCAGATCACGAGATGAGCTGTGTTGGAAGGATGCACAGTTATATGTCAATTTTTACCTGGCTGTGGTGGAAGACTCACAGGCTAAAACACCTGCTGTCCCTCTTTTGGAAGACCAGCCTGAAGAGGTGCGGCCACTGCTGCAGAAGTGGCCCACCGTTTGGACAGAGGCTGTTGGAGCCACCGAGATAATTAGCCACCACATTGTGACATCCGACGAGCTTCCTGTGAGACGCCGAGCTTACAGAGTGTCACCCCAAAAACAAGCTGTTATTGAGGCTGAACTGGAAAAAATGCTGCAAAACAACATAATTGAACCATCAACGTCACCATGGGCAGCGCCGGTGGTGTTGGTGCCACGGAAAGACGGCACACCACGCTTTTGTGTGGATTTTCGTGGACTCAATGCAAAGACTCTTCATGATGCATATCCTATGCCACTGGTGCACGAGATCCTAGAGTCTCTGCGAGGTGCTCAAATTTTCAGTTCTTTAGATCTCAAGAGTGGCTATTGGCAGGTCGCTATGAGCAAAGAGAGCAAGAAAAAAACAGCCATGATTACTCACAAAGGGTTGTTCCAGTTTAAGGTAATGCCTTTCGGCCTGAGGAACGCCGGCGCCACCTTCCAGCGATTAATGGAAACAGTTCTTGGAGAACTAAAAGGAAAAAACTGTTTTGTTTACATCGATGACATCATCGTGTTCTCTAACACCATTGAGCAACATCTGCAAGATCTCGAGGCTGTGTTTAAAAAACTCCATGATGCTCATCTCTCCTTAAACATAAAGAAATGTTGTCTGTTTCAGACCAGTCTCAGATTCCTCGGCCATGTGGTCTCTGGAAAAGGAGTGGAGGTAGACCCAAGTAAAATCCAGGCCATCTCTGACTACCCACCTCCTACTGACTTAAAGGGTCTTCAAAGGTTTCTCGGCTTAGTGGGTTGGTACCACAAATTTATACCAAGATTGGCAGACTTGGTTGCTCCCCTAAATAATCTAAAAAAGAAGAATGTACCTTGGGAGTGGTCATCAGAGTGTCAAGCATCATTCGAACACCTCAAAACAGTGCTACAATCTCCACCAGTCCTTGCTCAGCCACAGTCACACCTTGGCTTCCAGGTACATTGTGATGCCAGCGATGTGGGATTGGGAGCTGTTCTGATGCAAATGGTGGAGGGAGAGGAGAAAGCCATTGCATTTGCCTCTAGAGGACTCCGTGGGGCTGAACTCCGTTATTCCACCTCTGAAAAGGAATGCCTAGCGGTTGTATGGGCAGTTGAAAAATGGCGCCACTATCTGGAAGGAGAGATGTTTGATGTGTTTACAGATCATGCTGCACTAGCCTGGGCATTTAACTGCCCAAAGACCTCATCCCGGCTTACTAGATGGACATTAAGGCTGCAAGCATTCACGTTTCGGGTGCATTACAAAAGAGGGTGCTGTAATGCTGTCCCTGATGCCCTGTCACGTGCACCACCTGGGCAGGAAGGTACCATCAACGTTGCTATGGCAAAAGACTACTGGATAGATCTCCCCAGCTCACTACAAGATATTGAGAGTGCCCAAAGAATTGATTCTCTTTGCATGGAGCTGGGACAAACCGTCACCCTTCCAACGCCTGGACGAATACATCATGTTTATCAACAAGGTGTCTTATACCGGGGCGTTCCATCCAAATATGGTGGATTCAACTACCAACTGGTTGTCCCAGCCAATCTGGCAGCAAGTTTCCTCACCTACTACCATAACAGTCCAGTGGGAGGCCATTTGGGAAGGCTTAAAACCCTTCTAAGAATTTTGGAAGTGGCGTGGTGGCCAACTGTAAGGAAGGATGTATGGAGTCATGTCAGGGTCTGCCAAACTTGCCAAAAATACAAGGGCACTAACCAGAAGCCTGC
>JBBPBX010090460.1:0-14110 GCA_038048925.1 Garcialebias charrua
ATGTGTAAATACTCCAAAATATGCTTCTCCGACTTGTTTTGTTGTCTCTTTTGGTGCGTGAAAAAGAAAATGGTTGATTGGATTTCGGTGGAATACTGAATCTCCGCCCTCCGACTTATGAATACGCCCCCTGACCAATCAGAGGCCAACACTGCACTGATGTCATAACTGGACCCTACAAGAACCAGACCTGGTATCTCAGCTAAGTAGGTCCCAAAAATAGGTCTGGTTCCTTCCTCCTCTATAGGCCCTGTGGATTTACTACACAACTAGTCATGAACTAGTTATGAAGGAGCCCTAAAGAGCGCGAACAGGGCCTGTGGATAAGGGGCATACCAGAACCTTGAAATGGACCTCAGAAGCCGACGTTGCCTTCGGTAAGCTGAAACAACTTTTCTCTTCTACACCTATCCTCTGTCATCCGGACCCAACTTGTCAGTTTATTCTCGAAGTAGATGCCTCAGACACTGAGATAGGTGCAATATTATCACAAAGATCACCGATGGACAATAAGGTACACCCTAGTTCCTTTTTCTCTCGCCGGCTGTCTCAGGCCGAGAGAAACTATGACGTGGCCTATAGGGAGTTATTAGCCATAAAACTGGCATTGGAGAAGGGGCGTCATTGGCTCGAGGGCACGGAGATACCGTTTTTAATTTGGACTGACCATAAGAATCTTTCGTATCAGAGACGCCAAACGGTTGAATCCCAGACAGGCACTCTGGTCGCTCTTTTTCAGTTGTTTCAATTACTCCATGACATTCAAACATTCTCCAAGAATATAAAACCTGATGCTCTGTCCCGCTAGTTTTCTCCTCCAGATGCTCCAGAGTCCACTGACAGCATCATACCCCCAATTTGCATAATTGGAGCCCTCACTTGGCCCATTGCCAATGAAGTTTGTGAAGCCCAACGTTTGGAACCAGATCTTGGCACAGGACCTCCTGGGACACTCTTCGTTCCCTCGTCAATGAGATCTAAGGTACTCGCTATTTCTGACTAAAACCTATTTCTGGTGGCCCATTCTGTCACACAATGTAAAATAATTAATTGTAGCTTTCCCCACGTGTGCCAGGAACAAGACTGGAACTCAACCCCCAGCAAGGCTCTGCCGACCTCTACCCACACCCAGCCGTCCATGGTCTCACATCGCCTTGGATTTTGTAACTGGTTTGCCTCCATCAGAAGGTAACACCGCCATTCTCACCATCATTGATAGGTTTTCTAAAGCAGCCCATTTCATCCCACTACCAACGTTACCTTCCTCCATGGAGACTGCTCAACTCCTGGTTCAACACATTCTCCGCATCCACGACATACCCTCCGATGTGGTGTCGGACAGAGGCCTCCAATTTGTCTCCCAAGTTTGGCGCTGTTTTTGTAACTCTTTAGGAGCGTCCACCAGTCTCACCTCGCGTTATCACCCGTAGTCCAACGGCCAGGCATAACGGTGTAATCAGGAGTTCGAGATCACCCTGCAATGTCTCGTGGAGAACAACCCGTCTGCCTGGAGTCAACATTTGGTCTGGGTAGAGTATGCCCACAACGCCCACAAGTCCACAGCCATAGGAATGACTCCTTTCAAAGCCTCCCTTGGTTATTTACCTCCTATGTTATCCAGTCAGAAGACGGACCTTTCGGTGCCTTCAGCACAACACCATTTCCGCCGCCGCTGCCGTCGCATCTGGCGCCAAGCAAGGGCAACGCTGCTTCGCACGGTCGAGCAAAATAAAAGATTTGCAGAGCGTCACCGAACTTCTGCACCGTCCTATCAGGTGGGTCGGAGAGTTTGGCATACCACCAGGGACATCACCCTGAAGGACACCCCAAGGAAGTTGGCACCTCGGTTCATCGGCCCATTTCCAATACTCAAGATTATCAATACCTCTGCAGTACGTCTCAAGCTTCCCAACTCCATGAGGATTCACCTGAATTTCAATGTTTCTCAACTCAAGCCCGTTTCCGAGAGTCCGCTGTACCTGCCTGTCGACCTCCCTCCACCCGCCCATGTCATCGACAATCATCCTGCATTCACTGATCAAACTATTCTGGATGTTCGACATCGTGGGAGAGGCTTCCAAAACCTCGTGGATTGGGAGGGGTATGGACCTGAGTAGCGGTCATGGATTCCCCGTTCCTTCATACTGGATCCCAGCCTCATCGCGAGCTTCTTCAGGGATCATCCGGAAAAGCGCTTCAGGTCGCCAAGGGACGACCCTTGAGGGGGGTACTGTAAGAGTGGCACTTGCTGCAGCTCCAAGATGGCTGCTAATTACCTTCAGCTGATGGTCATCCACCTGACGAGCTCCAACCATACTTAAGGCTGCAGTCAAGTCCTACTCTTCGCTGGAGCATTGATTCCTAGTTATGTCATCTCGTCTGTCCTTGTGTTCTGTTCCTCGTTCCTCATGCCTTGCCTTCCAGCCACTCGCCTACCTTGTCTGCTCTCTGGAAATCACTGTTGGAATCCTTGGATGTATCATGGGACTCATCTCCATTCCTCTTCTGGATTCCAGAGGAACCACTTTGCACATTGAACATTATCACTGTAAATAATAAACACTGCTATTTTTGTACTTTTATGCCTTGTGTTGTTCTGGGTCTCGTTACCAACTGGGTTTGCCTTGAAATCATAACACATTTATGTGTATAAAACTGAAATAATTCCTGCTCAAAGAGTCAATTTTGCCTTAGATAAGAGAATTAAGCCTTGATTGAATCACTGTTATTGTTTGTTTATTATTGTTTTGATTTTAATTTGATATATTTTTTAAATAAATCTTCAAAGACAAATTTGGTCTCTTCATTCAGATGAATTTTCTTGTAATATGATATAAAACTCCCTGTAATTAACAGATTCTACTTCAGTGACTGATTCTGATTATTAAAAGTTGAATAAGTTGTTGGTCAGTAAAGTGACCAGTTGGTGTCCCACTTTAATGAGATCTAAAGAAATAAAACTAATGTAGTGAAGGGGATGGAGAAACTGTTACACTTTGAGCATGCATCAGGATGTTACACTTCTTCCTCCATCTCTCTCCTTCATATTGCTACACATGTGGAGGCTTGTTCCAGGTTCCTGGCTGCAGTGTGGGATCCTCTGCACTCCTGTGCATGAAGGATAGCCTTTTTAAGATCAATGTGTTTGTCTATACATTGTGCCGTAAGACTAATCATGCGAATAAAGTTAACATGACGTCCAAATGTCTGTGGTAAAACTCACACAACAAGTCGTGCTATCGGCTCTTAGTTTCTCAGTGACTTCGGAAATGGTGGATTGTAACTCGGGTAACATTATGTCAGAAAAATATCTCCAACAAGGGACAATGTAGTGGGCGCCATTTCAATTCTACGCGAGTGAGGCAAGCTGCAGGACCTTGCAACAAGTCCTCACTCCAGCCTACTCCAGTAACGGGTCCTTTAACTTTTATCCTTGCACACAAGTATTACCCAATGTGTCCGGAAGATTAGGATTAAGGCTGAGACGAGGTAAATTCACCCAGACTGTTCACTGTCTCCGATCTGCAATGTCATATCCTCGTTTCACTCCGTAGATGGACCCACTTAGCAGTATGGAGTTAGATCATACCTTACGGAGAAACATGCATTACCTCTTTGTAGATAAAAATTGTTATCCGCCTGGTTAGCTTTAGGATTTAGGAAAATAAAATCCTAGGATATTGTTTTACTCTTGCAGCTAATAAAACCATTCAAAACCTCCAGTGATATTGTTTTACTCTTTGAACCATCACTTAATTGTTGTTATCCTTGAACCAAGTTTCCCATCATTTAATATCATGGTGAGTCAAAGGAAAAATCTAGATTTGTACGTTTTATGTTTCTTTAATTAATAGTTGCAGGGGGTAACAGCATAAGCACTTCTTACTACAGAAAAGATTTCATCAGGTTACATGACTTGCATTCAAAGAGTTAAAAGATTCAACAGCTCACCAAAGATGTCCACCACACGCTGGCCTTTGAGATATTTTCAGTCTTTAATTAAATTTGAGTTGTAATCCATTCAATAATTTGTATAATTTTCAAAAATTGGTTTGTTCCACAATTATCTGATTCTAATCAAAACTGTTTAATTCCATCCAGGTAATCTTGTTGTGTTCCAACTTGTGTTTTTATTTCCACCAGAAAAACTTGTTTTGTAATCATCCACTTAGGAAAAACTTGTTTTGTAATCCCACCAGGGAAATCTTCAGGTAATCCTGTTATAATCCAGTCAGAAAAGTCTGCACTTCCAGCAGACTGAATAAGTCTTCGTTGTGATTCCACAGAAAAACCTCCAGGTAATTCTGTCGTGTTAAAAATCCCAGTTTTAATCCATCAAAACTGTTGCATTCCATAAAAAAAATCTGGTAATCCCTTTAGGCAAATCAATTATTCCACAAAAGTGTTATATCCATTCATTTGTTCTGCGGTGCTGATGAAAAGGCCTTCCGTAGCAGGCCTGGAGGCTAAAAATAGAACATCGTGTTCTCCTAGCCGTCTATCCAAGGCCAGTCAGCTTCCAGCTGGTAGGTCCCACTCCGTGGTCAGACCGGGTGACCCGAAACAATAACTGATTTAATAGTTGAATTCAATCAAAAATAATTTGTTTGTTCCACAAAAATCTTTTAAAATCAGGAAAAATCAGTTAATCCAAATAATGTAAAAACATCCATTCATAGCTCAGTTGAACTGTCAAAAGGCCTACCCGTAGCAGCAGGGAGGATAAAAAGAACTCGTTCTTTTTAGCTCAAACAAACTGATAACCCAAGGCCCGTCTGCTTTCCATCGAGCAATCTCGCTTCAGATGACCCAAAACAGAATTCAATCAAAAAGAATTTGTTTATTCTACAAAAAATCTTTTCAAATCAGGAAAAATAGTATTCCACAGAAAAGTAGCATATAATCCATCATGGCTTAGTCTAGCTGACGAGAGGCCCTCAACAGCAGAGCGGAGATAAAAAGGTACACCGTGTTCCCACCAACATAAACAGCCTCTGCGGCGGACCGTCGACACTTGGTTCTCCCAAAATGCATTTAATCTTTCACCAAACAAAGTTATCCTTGTGACTGACTCTTCTTTATGCATAAAGTGGCTTTTTGCTGTTTATAATAATTTAATATAATTTAGTCTTGGATAAAACTGGGAATATAATCCTACCTTTTTTGTCAGAAAGTGCCACAAGGGATTTCCAAAAGAATAGGAAAATTTATTCCATCTCTGAAGCTGGTCTAATTTTGAAGGATTTGGAAATATCCGGGCTGAGAGGCAAAAAGTATTCCTCGTTGGTCAAAGAAAATCCTTTTTCAGATAATCCAAGTTCTTCTTTGTAGCTTACAGAGTTCAGTTTAAGATCCACAAGAATTCTTCAGAAATCCAAAACTCTTCAAATTTCTCTTCTCAAACTTCATCCTTTATAGGGAAACTGGGCTTTTTCTGCTCCCCCTTGGAGAGTTACATTACTTTTGTTAGGGCTCATTGGTCAGTGGTGAGGTAACTTTTTACACCTCCTCTCAGCCCTCACCGGAACTGGTGACATAATGTCTCTTTCAGCTGTCACCTTCCCTTAGCAGAGAATGACTTAATGCCATCTGTCATTTGGGCAAAGTTCTAATTTTTCAGTCAGAACAAGTTTTCAACTTTCACCTAGATCCTCAACTTTTACCTACATTTACTCAAACTGTGGAAAAAACACTTTTGTAACGTGTTGTGTAATATTCAAAAACTATTTTCAACACCCAGCTGTGGATCAACATCCTGGTCGGCTGTTAATCTTAAAAGAAAAACATATAATAACATACAATTACTCACAATACATAATCATGCATCTTCAGTTAATTACATGACATCCACTTCACATATTCAATCACTTATCACACCTTGTTTCATATAAGAACACTTTTTTATATAATTATATGTGTTTGATTTAGAAGTGAACTGTTTATTAAGAGCTTCAAAACTCTCCTCTGAGCTCTTCCTCTGTAAATGTAAAAGTGTGCACTTTTTTATCTCATTTGACCTATTTCTCTGCTCCGAGCAGACCTCAGCTGTTTATCTATGTGTGTGCGTGCGTGCACGTGTGTGCGTGGGTGTACTCTGTCTGGTGAGAGGCCGTATGTTTAGGTAAATATGAGGCCTGCTCCAATCACTTACTACCTAAATCACCCTAAATAATCATATATTACCATAATCATATGGACTAGTTCTGTATGACATCAAAAACAACAAAACTAAACAAAAGAAAGGTTTCCCTCTGCAACCAAACACACCTTGCAGCTATGTGAATGTGAGGCCTCTGTTGTGTGAACTGATAAGGGCGTCACAGCTCATAAGCATGCATGTATGACCTTTGCTGTGTGCAGGCATAGCAAGGCTTGCTGTGTTACTACAGAGGACAGAGCACGTTCTATCTAACTAACCACAAATAACTATAACAGGTTTAACTAATAATGTTTGTTCAAACCACAAAGACGAGGCACCAGAATACAAACAAAAGTTACAAAGCATACTCCATGTTTCCTCTGTCAGTAAATTTAAAAATGCCATGATTAGAACCAAGGTTTAAAAACCATATATAAAAATTGTGTTTCTGTACACCCTGTACTCAGGGCCTGTGAGTGATCATATATGTGTTATTAATCTGGTTTTGTGTGTGTGTGCGTGAACGTGAATTTGCTATGTGTCTTAAGTAGTTTGCAACAGTCAGTCTGTTTTCAACATAAAAGTCCTGCACACTTTGACACCCTCTGCTTGAAAACAGACCGTACCCCTGCATCAAGTCCCATGTTATACTCAAGTCCCATGTTAATACTCGTCATCTTCTCGTCATCTTTGCCCACGTCATCTGGGACCCCGAGATGTCGTCGTCAGGTCACGTAGGATCCTTGGTGTCACTGGACCCTGGACTGCTGTGTGCTTCTTCTCAACATCTATCATGGTGTAGTCATCCTGGTCTGTTCCACGTGTGTCGCCCGGCTGAGGTGAGGTCATCTCCTTAGGTCATCTCCGGAGATCTTGTAATGGTCAATGATTCTTTGTACTCCTTTGTTGATCGAGCATCAGGATCAGCATTCTCCCTGGCCTCAGACATCCTTCAGGTGAGTAGGCAGCATTTCAATCCACACCTACTGATGCGGTGGTGTTTCATTGGGTCTTCAAGAATCAAGTCAGACTCTGAGTCAATGGGATCAGCTACTGCTGGTCTGACTGGGATAGCGGTGTCAGGTTCTTCCGGCTTAGCTGGGCCGGTTGTATCAGGACATTATAATTAAGTAAATAAGTAAAATAAGCAAATAAGGAAATAACTAAATAAGTAAAATAAGCAAATAAGTAAATAAGTAAATAAGTAAAATAATTCTATATACTAGCATGAGCAGGGAAAGGTTTTTAAGCTGTGTTGGCTAAAATGATCAATTTCTTTCTGCTTTCGGAATCGGACCTCCTGGGTCGTACTTTGGGACTTTGCTCAGTGGCGTTGATTCTGGCACCGTCTTGTGTTTTACGGTGTGGACAGTCTTGACTTTTGGTTAGGTTTTGATGTTCTCCAGTTCGGTTTCTTCTGATGAAAGGAGGGATTTTGTCACAGTCCAAATGAATGTTGCCCCAAAATTCCCAATGAGGGAGTATGGCTTGGCAGCTGTCGTCCCTCGGTGGGGCAGGATAAATCACTTCAGCCTCCCAGTAACCCTGGTGGCATAATCCCATTAGTGGTCTACAACCCCAATCACAGTGCCATTCAGGGGGTTCATTGTCCAGATGAATCCAGTTACATCTCGTTGTTCTTTTGATGTTGTGAAGCAGGAGCATTATCCAGGTCACAATTCCTTCAGGCAAAATCAGTAGATTGTATACTCTGAAATGGGGTCCATCCGACCCCGTTAGGTTCTCAGCTTCCATTGTTGACATCCATTCAGGGGTGTTCTCCAGCTGGTGCCTCCAAGCTGGATAGCTTGCTTGTCTTACTCTTTCCCAGGTCTTGGTATGATTTTCAACAGTTTCATTTCGGTCCCATGGCACGAAGATGTTTCTTTGTGTTGTGTCCCAGCAGGTCATGTTTGCATATTTGGATCTCCCATGGGAGACTTTTACATGCGTCAGGCTCCATGGTCTGATTCCGGCTTGATACAAAATAACCAACAACATAACTAAGCCTATTAACACTACGAATCCCCGCAGCAGGGTTCGTAGACAAGTTGCTTTATCCATTCTCATAATCCTTAAACAGTCCTTAGGTCGGTCAGGGGTCGCCATATCTTCATAGATTTGTGGTACATCTTCATAGATGTGTGGATCTTCTTCATTGATGTGTGGATCTGCATCGCTGTTTGAATCATCTCGACTTAGTCTACTTTCCAGACTTGTCATGTTGAGAGAGTTTCTTTTCAAAGACTTTGCTTCTTTTAGCTCTGGGCTCCCTCCTCGAGCGCCTGTGAGTTGTGGTCACTCGATCTTTGAGGAGCTCCAGATATAGTGGAGAGGGGTGTGGCCATCCAGGTTGCAATCCTTTACACACCCACTTCCACTGAATCACCAGCCATTGTGTAGGTTCAGGCTGGGGTCCTTCCAGGCGCTATTTCTGTTGGGGTTTGTGTCCCCTTTTCAATTTGATACTTATTCCTTTTATCATCAGGTAGACCACATGAAATATTCATGGTGAGGTTGGAGGACAAGGCTTAGGGCGATATTCTTCTTGAGGTTCATCCAAATGAGACTTTCTGGTATTTTTAGTGTTTGTGTAGAAATAGTTCTTGGTGCAGTTTTCCCATATAGAGATGTCAATTTCAGGTTTGTCGAACCATACTATGCTTTTTTGCCATCTTTAGGGCTGGTATTTTCCGGCCGACTTTGTTAAATCGGATCAAAATGTTCTCTGTATCTTTGTCGATCGGTTTTGAGTCTATGATGTCTTCCTCCGTTACTGCTGTTCTATGGGGTTCTGCATGCTGCATGGTGTGAGGTGGTCAACCATCTGTGGACGTTACAGATTAACAATGTGGTCGCATTTGACTCTCACTGGGACTTGGTCCTCTTCCTTTCACACGCCCTTTGTACAGCTCCACGCAGAGAGGCGATGGGTGTGGCAATTCTGGTCTCAACCCTCTCCACACCCACTTCCATTGATAGACCCCCCAACATGCAGGTTCAAGCTGGGGGCCTTGCAGCCCACAAAAAGGTTCGTCAGATGGGTCCTCACCTCTTTGGCGCTGTTCCTCCGCCTCCCACAGTCTCTGTCTGAACATTTCCCTGGATTTTCTTCCATATTGCACATAGTGTTCACCCCATTCTTCCAACGCTGTTACCGTACTGACAAGTGGGTGTCCTCTGTACGATACAGTCGTCCTGTAAGCCATTCGTACTGGGTATTCTTCCCAATCGTTGATGGGTGTGCAGACTCGATCACACAGCATTCGTAGGGGCAGCTCAGTGTTTTCAACCACTATTTTGTTTGGGTTAGTTTCCCGGTTGTAGATGCTTATTTTCATGGCTCGGCTTGTTGTCCAAACCTCCAACTCCCCTATGGAGATCTCGCAGAAATGTGTTTGATGTGGCTCTCTGTAATTATGGCCCCATCTGATTTTGAATTGCATTCCGAGTACTTTTAAATAGACAACATTGAAGATCCATGGTGTCCCCATTGGGCTGGGGTTGTATGGCATTCTCCATGAGTCTTTTGTTACTGCGTAGTCAGTGATACCCCTAAGAGACCCTTTAGTTAGGTCTTTGTTCCTGTAGAACATTATACATGAGCAGTAGTAATTTTTGGTTCTGTTAAAGTTTAGGGTGTAATCTTTTCTGGGACGGTCTAACTTTACTAGTTCGTTCCGTACAATTAGAGCTGGTTGATACGGTCCTCTCCTGGATCGTTGAATCAGCAAATTCCACACATAAGTGGGTGCCCCGTCCTCTGAGTCCGAGTCATCGTAAAGCGGGTCTCTGTCCCAGGACCAGCATGTTTCGATGATTTTTGCAGATTTTATATTATCTCTCCCTTTCCAGATATAATTTGGACACCTCAAGATTTGATTTAATAATTCTCTACCTTTTCTCCTGCGATAAGATCCATGGATGATCCTAGCGTCCCGTCGTTCAGTTTTTAGTGGTCCATTTCCTTGTTCGTGTGCTTCCATTTCCTCAGAAATGTCTTGCTGGCCCAAGCGTTCAGTACACTTAGCTTTTTCTCTGTTTTACTGGGCTGGAACTTTTGTGTCGTCTTTATTGTCTTTGATCAGCTGTATCGTAGCTCCCACCGAGTACACTCCTTTGTATGGTGTCACGACCATCTGTACCGAGACTTTAATCAACTGGGTGGAGTCAGGTCTTATGGGCGTGTCTACCCTTTGGGCAGCTGTTCCGGGAATCTGCAGCACTCCGTGCCGTTCCCAGGTTTCTGGAGTTCACAGTACATCACCATAGTCCCTTCCCATTCACAGGTACAATCTTCTGGGCCTCTCTCACTCAATTCCCATTGTGTGAGGATCATTACTCTCGGTAAAACTGTGGTCTTACATTTCCCACAAATAAAGGCATCCACCTTTACTCACTTCAATTGTACTCCCGTACAATGTTTCTTAGCTACAGTTACACTTCATTTCAGTTGCACTTCATTTTTTCTTGGTAAAACTGTGGTCCTACTTGTCCCACAAATAAAGGCATCCACCTTTACTCACTTCAATTGTACTCCCGTACAACTTTTCACTTCGTCTCAGCTCTGAGGGGTTTATTTTTTCATCTCTTTTTGCTTCTTCGCCTCAAGTTTGAGGGGCTCACAGTATCATTTTTTTTTTCTTCGCCTCAGGTTTGAGGGGCTTACAGTTTCATATTGTTTTCTTCACCTCAGGTTTGAGGGGCTTATCTTTTCGTCTTTTTTCTTCACCTCAAGTTTTGAGGGGCTTATCTTTTCCTGGTCCTTCCCACCAAATGGGTAGGCCAGTAGGTTCCATGTTGACTTCACAGCTGTTTTGCAGCTTTAATCAACTTGATCATTTTGCATTCTGCTGACAGGTATCTTCTCTTGGCGTTGTAAAGGGGTTAAAGGGGGTCAGTTTAATACTGACCTCCTTTTTACCTTAATTTACTTATTCAGATTGAATAGTAATTTCACGGATTCTCTTCTTTTTCAGTTTATTCAATATTTCTGTGATCTTTGTGATGGATAAATAAACAGAGCCATTAAGTGACAATGGACACGTTAACTTAGTTTGATATGTCAAAGAGACACTATCATTTATTTAAAATAAATCAACTAAATTAACACCATTACACTTGATTGACATGATTTCACTTTCTTTCAATTCAAATACGTCAGCACACTTAAATTCAACACAACAGACATAAATATTGGATGTTAACATATTTAGTCTGTGGGCTCTTTTAGCTTAAAAATATAGTTTCCAGCTTAGATAGAGAGGGGAAAGAGTAGGAGGAATAAGAGGTTGGAGAGATTATTATCCTGAGCATGAGACCAGAGTGACACTTTTCATCCGACTTCTGCTAAAATCCAGGTACGTTTTGTAAACAGCTCCTTTACCTTTTGACGACCGCCCGGTAAGAGGGAAGACACCAGCCTTCAGATGCACAGAGTCCTTTAGTCCCAGCACGTCCAAAACTGGTTTTAGTTTACGTTTCAACGTCTCCTGGCTTCCGCGTTGGTCATCAGAGAATATGTCAGCTTCAGGCCTCTGACTTCAAGATAAACTTATTCCAGGAGGGAATAAACAAAGTTTTGAGCTCGGCTTGTTCGAAGTAGACTCATAACAGCCTGTTATCAGTCCTTAGCTGAAGACGCCGGTCGTTAGCTCTTGACCACACGTGTCCAGCTCTTGGGAAAGTTCACATCTCTTTGGAAGTTCCCAGCAACTCTCTGGCGCGTTCTCGCACAGTTTAGAACTTAAAGAGCAGGCACAAAGAGAGGAGTTCACTTGTCTTATCAGAACCCAAGGTTACAGCAGCAGAGGGAAATTGTTTAGGAAAAGACAGAGCAGCTGGAGCCTTGTTCATGAAAAACACGGATTAAACTGTCTTCTTATTTCTAAACAAAACAGTCGGGTCTCTGTGACCCGCAATTTCACCTTTAACATAGCAGTGAACACAGTTTAACTCTCACAGAATAACACAGCTTAAAAAGCACACATCATGAAAATGACAAAAGTTATTCTTTTGATCACATTAGAATAAAATCAAAGATAGAAATAGTCTCTTTTGGTGACTATATTTATCAGATTATAGCTAAATGAATGATTTTGTAGTAAATGTCTTGCTTTACTGAGTGGTCAGTAAAGGTCATCACTGGACAGTTCAAAAGTACACAGGTGTCTTAAAAGTGGACAAGGTCATGTCCACTACATCTCCCCCCTTTTGGAAGCCATCGCCAGTCCTTGGGGATGGGGTCCAACACGAAAGGAAACCTTGAACTGTCTTTGATCTTGAAGTAATCCAGCAAGTGGAAAAGAAAAATCAAAAATTATAATCCCATAAAGTTTTTGGAAATTTCATACTGTTCAGAGGTAATCCCATTGCGAAAAGCTTTTAATCCTTCGGAAAACAAAGTCTGTTAACTCTTGGAAAACAAAGTCTGTGATCCTTTGGGAAACAAAGTCTTATAATCCACAGCGGTAATTCCATAGCAGTAATTCCACAACGATTAGCTTTGTTGATTGATCAGCACCAATTGTTTTCATAATCAGCATGTAGAGGGGATCCCTCGATTGACGCAGAGGAGGCGGCCCTTGGACGAAGGCTGAAGACCAAGCGTTGGAGCTGCAGGTCCCACATCGAAGGTTGTTGGCTGGTTGGTTTCCAGTCAGTGCCACTCTGGTTCTATGTGTCATGCAATTATGTGGATTTTTAAGGTGGGCTTATGATTGGGATTTTACATTAAGCCTTACCTATATGCACCTGGTATGTAAGCTATCATGGTTTAGATCAGCTACACTTACCAATTAAGGGGTGGATCAATTCTGTAAATTAGATATAGGGATCTATACCTATAAAATTTTGGAGGGCTTCTGTAACGAAGGCCTCTAATTCCAAACTATTCCTCCATTCATTACTTAGTTTAGGTTAAACTAAAATAAAAATGAAATATAGTTTGATCTAAATGTCTGTTGTCTTTTAGACGAACGACGTAGGATTTGGTATTCCTAATAAATTTTGAAGTCTATGGCGAGACTCATCAAAATGAATAGATAATCTAGAATAGAAACGATCGAATCGGTTCAATTTAGAAATTGTGAGACCAGTGTAGTTTATTGTACCTTGAGTAGCTTTAAACTACATTGACTCTTCGACGATTGAGATTTAACAAAACGAACTGCATGTTGGCATAGTTAAATCCATATCATTCATTAACCAATGTTAATACAAAACCTTTTTGGCTGGGAGTGTTCAGAACCAAACAATATCTCAACTAATGACAACAGTAATGACTAAACAACAAGGAAACAACGTTTCACTGCTTCGACACACTCTTGTCGTCAGATTCCAAAGTGCAACACACAAGAAAACAGGTCTCAACTTTATGACCGAGGTCAAATTAAATCTCGTGGATTTAAACGGTTGTTAAGGTTAGTTTTTTGTTGTGGGTTTTAGGCTTAGCGTTTCTAAGTTCAAATTGGACAATGCGACTTATAGGGTGGGAAATATGGTAGTTTAAACCTGATTAGTTTATTTACTAACTTGTGTTTGGACGACCTTATTATCCCATGAAGTCGGTGAGTTTGTGAGATCTTTGTCTTTTGTGGAGTCATTGAACGCCTTGTAAGGTTTGATCTGATTTCGATGTACCCATTTAGCAATTGGCTCTTTGCGGCCTTTGCTGATTTTGATTTCGTAGACGACTGAGGACACTTTGTCTGTTATCAGATGAGGTCCAGTCCACCTGGGCATTAGTTTGCGGGCGAGAGTTCCGGTCCCGGACTCTCCTTTCCCGGTTGTTGGGGCGAACGTATAGTACCAGACTCTGTCTCCCACTTGGAGTTCATTGTGAGAGGCCTTCTGGTCGTAGTACGCCTTGCGTCCTTCAGCGGATTTTTCCAGGTTTTTCTGGGCGAAAGCAAAAGTGTTTCTGAGGTGTACATTCAAATCTTTCATGTATTGTTGTGTAGTGTAGGCTGT
>JBBPBX010090461.1:0-14110 GCA_038048925.1 Garcialebias charrua
AAAACTGTCTAACATCAAACCTTCAGTGATTGACCCACATCCGGTCCCCTGCAAAACTGTATGGTCAAATCATGACATCACTTAAGCCACGCCCCCTGACAACAGGAAGTGTAAAGTTTTACGTTGAACGGTCCATATCGGATCCCTGTTACCTAATCAGCGTGACATTGTATCCAGTCACCGAAGACATGTTGGTGTAACAAGCTTTCCAGCACTGTTCGTTTTGGGTGGAGCAAGTGGGCGTGGTGACGTGGCGAAGTAAGACGTAACGCCGTCACCATACGTTTGGTTCTAAACTCCACAGATTTGATCTGAGGAGTACCAAAATCATTATGATCGATCATTACCCACCCCTTGAACAGGTGTTTATGCTAATTAGCAAATAGCCTCCATAGCGCCCCCTAGATTATTCAAACTGTTGTATCTCAGTGATACATCATCCGATCTGAACCAGATTTATTGTGCATCATCAGTGAGCCCTTGTGGACACATTGATATGGTGGGCTAACATTTGACTCAAGTGCGCCCCCTACATTATTTCTATAGTTATATCTCAGTGATACATCATCCGATCTGCACGAGATTTATTATGCTTTATCAGTGAACACTTCGACACACATTGATAATGTTATGTAATTTTTTACTCCATAGCGCCCCCTATATTATTACTACAGTTATATCTTAGTGATACATTATCCAATCTGCACGAGATTTATTATGATTCATCAGTGAACGCTTCTACACACATTCATAATGGTATGTAAATTTTTACTCCATAGCGCCCCCTGTATTATTACTACAGTTATATCTTAGTGATACATTATCCGATCTGCACGAGATTTATTGTGCTTTATCAGTGAACACTTCGACACACATTGATAATGGTATGTAAATTTTTACTCCATAGCGCCCCCTATATTATTACTACAGTTATATCTTAGTGATACATTATCCGATCTGCACGAGATTTAATGTGATTCATTAGTGAACACTTCTATACACATTGATAATGGTATGTAAATTTTTACTCCATAGCGCCCCCTATATTATTACTACAGTTATATCTTAGTGATACATTATCCGATCTGCACGAGATTTATTATGATTCATCAGTGAACACTTCTACACACATTCATAATGGTATGTAAATTTTTACTCCATAGCGCCCCCTGTATTATTACTACAGTTATATCTTAGTGATACATTATCCGATCTGCACGAGATTTATTGTGCTTTATCAGTGAACACTTCGACACACATTGATAATGGTATGTAAATTTTTACTCCATAGCGCCCCCTATATTATTACTACAGTTATATCTCAGTGATACATCATCCGATCTGAACCAGATTTATTGTGCATCATCAGTGAGCTCTTGTGGACACATTGATATGGTGGGCTAACATTTGACTCAAGTGCGCCCCCTACATTATTTCTATAGTTATATCTCAGTGATACATCATCCGATCTGAACCAGATTTATTGTGCTTTATCAGTGAACACTTCTATACACATTCATAATGATATGTAAATTTTTACTCCATAGCGCCCCCTGTATTATTACTACAGTTATATCTTAGTGATACATTATCCGATCTGCACGAGATTTATTGTGCTTTATCAGTGAACACTTCGACACACATTGATAATGGTATGTAAATTTTTACTCCATAGCGCCCCCTATATTATTACTACAGTTATATCTCAGTGATACATCATCCGATCTGAACCAGATTTATTGTGCATCATCAGTGAGCCCTTGTGGACACATTGATATGGTGGGCTAACATTTGACTCAAGTGCGCCCCCTACATTATTTCTATAGTTATATCTCAGTGATACATCATCCGATCTGAACCAGATTTATTGTGCATCATCAGTGAGCCCTTGTGGACACATTGATATGGTGGGCTAACATATGACTCCAGAGCGCCCCCTAGATTATTCAAACAGTTATATCTCAGTGATACATCATCCGATCTGAACCATATTTATTTATCATCATCAGTGAGCCCTTGTGGACACATTGATATGGTGGGCTAACATTTGACTCAAGTGCGCCCCCTACATTACTTCTATAGTTATATCTAAGTGATACATCATCCGATCTGAACCAGATTTATTGTGCGTGTGCACCCCTGGTGCGGAGTAGACACGAGAGACTTCGAAATGGCGACCGAGCGGACGAGCTGGAGCTCGCGCGGTCGCCTCAATAAGGTCCGAGCGGCGCTAAGCTGCGAGGGCCTCAACGCCGCTTGCGGCTTTAATTAGGCCCGAAGCAGCGAAGCGCTGCAAGGACCTATTGTAATTGTAGTGTTTATTATTATTATTATTTTTTTTTATTCTAGTCCCTCTTTAAGTGGCCTTTTGGGGGCTTTATCATATACGAAAACTCACCAAATTTGGCGGACTCGTCAGGACTGGTGAAAAATTACGTATTTTGGGGGCGTGGCAAAAATCGTCACAGAAACGGCTCAAGAGCGCCCCCTAGAAATTTTCAAAATACCCTCCGCATTGACCTTATTTTGACGTAGAATCATGAAATTCGGTACACTTGTCCAACTCACCAAGATGCACAGAAAACCCTCTGGCACCAACGTTGTACAATAAATGGGAAGGCGGCCATTTTGAAACGATGACCAAATTTTCACCCCTTTTTGGCCGTTTACAGCCTCCGCATTTGAACGAACTCCTCCTAGGAATTTCGCTCGATTTGGTTCAAACTTGGCCAGTTTCTTCATAAGGCACGGGGGAACAAACGATATCAAAATTGTGCGTTTTCATGAATGCTGAAGGGGCGGGGCCAGACGTCAAAGTTGGACATCTCGCCATGAAAAACGAAACGCTTACAGCTCTTACACGAAAAAAGTCTAATACATCAAACCTTCAGTTATTGACCCACATCCGGTCCCCCGCAAAACTGTATGGTCAAATCATGACATCACTTAAGCCACGCCCCCTGACAACAGGAAGTGTAAAGTTTTACGTTGAACGGTCCATATCGGACCCCTGTTACCTAATCAGCGTGGCATTGTGTCCAGTGACCGAAGACATGTTGGTGTAACAAGCATTCCAATACTGTTCGTTTTTGGTGGAGCATGTGGGCGTGGCGACGTGGCGAAGTAAGACATAACGCCATCACCTTACGTTTGGTTCTAAAATCCACAGATTTGATCCGAGGAGTACCAAAATCAGTATGATCGATCATTGCCCACCCCTTGAACAGGTGTTTATGCTAATTTGCAAATCGCTACAGAAACGGCTCAAGAGCGCCCCCTAGAAATATTCAAAATACCCTCTGCATTGACCTTAGTTTGACGTAGAATCATGAAATTTGGTACACTTGTCCAACTCACCAAGATGCACAGAAAACCCTCTGGCACCAATGTTGTACGATAAATGGTAAGGCGGCCATTTTGGAACGATGACCAAATTTTCACACATTTTTGGCCGTTTACAACCTCTGCATTTCAACGAACTCCTCCTAGGGATTTCGCTCGATTTGATTCAAACTTGGCCAGTTTCTTTATAAGGCACGGGGGAACAAATGTTATCAAAACTGTGCGTTTTCATGCATGCTGAAGGGGCGGGGCCAGACCTCAAAGTTGGACATCTCGCCATGAAAAACGAAACGCTTACAGCTCTTACACGAAAACTGTCTAATACATCAAACCTTCAGTGATTGACCCACATCCGGTCCCCTGCAAAACTGTATGGTCAAATCATGACATCACTTAAGCCACGCCCCCTGACAACAGGAAGTGTAAAGTTTTACGTTGAACGGTCCATATCGGATCCCTGTTACCTAATCAACGTGACATTGTATCCAGTCACCGAAGACATGGTGGTGTAACAAGCTTTCCAGCACTGTTCGTTTTGGGTGGAGCAAGTGGGCGTGGTGACGTGGCGAAGTAAGACGTAACGCCGTCACCATACGTTTGGTTCTAAACTCCACAGATTTGATCTGAGGAGTACCAAAATCATTATGATCGATCATTACCCACCCCTTGAACAGGTGTTTATGCTAATTAGCAAATAGCCTCCATAGCGCCCCCTAGATTATTCAAACTGTTGTATCTCAGTGATACATCATCCGATCTGAACCAGATTTATTGTGCATCATCAGTGAGCCCTTGTGGACACATTGATATGGTGGGCTAACATTTGACTCAAGTGCGCCCCCTACATTATTTCTATAGTTATATCTCAGTGATACATCATCCGATCTGCACAAGATTTATTATGCTTTATCAGTGAACACTTCGACACACATTGATAATGTTATGTAAATTTTTACTCCATAGCGCCCCCTATATTATTACTACAGTTATATCTTAGTGATACATTATCCGATCTGCACGAGATTTATTATGATTCATCAGTGAACACTTCTACACACATTGATAATGGTATGTAAATTTTTACTCCATAGCGCCCCCTGTATTATTACTACAGTTATATCTTAGTGATACATTATCCGATCTGCACGAGATTTATTATGCTTTATCAGTGAACACTTCGACACACATTGATAATGTTATGTAAATTTTTACTCCATAGCGCCCCCTATATTATTATTACAGTTATATCTTAGTGATACATTATCCGATCTGCACGAGATTTAATGTGATTCATCAGTGAACACTTCTATACACATTGATAATGGTATGTAAATTTTTACTCCATAGCGCCCCCTATATTATTACTACAGTTATATCTCAGTGATACATTATCCAATTTGCACGAGATTTATTGTGCTTTATCAGTGAACACTTCGACACACATTGATAATGGTATGTAAATTTTTACTCCATAGCGCCCCCTATATTATTACTACAGTTATATCTTAGTGATACATTATCCGATCTGCACGAGATTTATTGTGATTCATCAGTGAACACTTCTACACACATTGATAATGGTATGTAAATTTTTACTCCATAGCGCCCCCTATATTATTACTACAGTTATATCTCAGTGATACATTATCCGATCTGCACGAGATTTATTGTGCTTTATCAGTGAACACTTCGACACACATTGATAATGGTATGTAAATTTTTACTCCATAGCGCCCCCTATATTATTACTACAGTTATATCTTAGTGATACATTATCCGATCTGCACGAGATTTATTGTGATTCATCACTGAACACTTCTACACACATTGATGATGGTATGTACATTTTTACTCCATAGCGCCCCCTGTATTATTACTACAGTTATATCTTAGTGATACATTATCCGATCTGCATGAGATTTATTGTGCTTTATCAGTGAACACTTCGACACACATTGATAATGGTATGTAAATGTTTACTCCATAGCGCCCCCTATATTATTACTACAGTTATATCTTAGTGATACATTATCCGATCTGCACGAGATTTATTGTGCTTTATCAGTGAACACTTCGACACACATTGATAATGTTATGTAAATTTTTACTCCATAGCGCCCCCTATATTATTACTACAGTTATATCTCAGTGATACATCATCCGATCTGAACCAGATTTATTGTGTATCATCAGTGAGCCCTTGTGGACACATTGATATTGTGGGCTAACATTTGACTCAAGTGCGCCCCCTACATTATTTCTATAGTTATATCTCAGTGATACATCATCCGATCTGAACCAGATTTATTGTGCATCATCAGTGAGCCCTTGTGGACACATTGATATGGTGGGCTAACATTTGACTCAAGTGCGCCCCCTACATTATTTATATAGTTATATCTCAGTGATACATCATCCGATCTGAACCAGATTTATTGTGCATCATCAGTGAGCCCTTGTGGACACATTGATATGGTGGGCTAACATATGACTCCAGAGCGCCCCCTAGATTATTCAAACTGTTATATCTCAGTGATACATCATCCGATCTGAACCAGATTTATTGTGCATCATCAGTGAGCCCTTGTGGACACATTGATATTGTGGTTTAACATGTGACTCCAGAGCGCCCCCTAGATTATTCAAACTGTTATATCTCAGTGAGACATCATCCGATCTGAACCAGATTTATTGTGCGTGTGCACCCCTGGTGCGGAGTAGACACGAGAGACTTCGAAATGGCGACCGAGCGGACGAGCTGGAGCTCGCGTGGTCGCCTCAATAAGGTCCGAGCAGTGCTAAGCTGCTTCGGGCCTCAATGCTGCTTGCAGCTTTAATTATTTATTATTTTTATTCTAGTCCCTCTTTAAGTGGCCTTTTGGGGGCTTTATCATATACGAAAACTCACCAAATTTGGCGGACTCGTCAGGACTGGTGAAAAATTACGTATTTTGGGGGCGTGGCAAAAATCGCCACAGAAACGGCTCAAGAGCGCCCCCTAGAAATTTTCAAAATACCCTCCGCATTGACCTTAGTTTGACGTAGAATCATGAAATTTGGTACACTTGTCCAACTCACCAAGATGCACAGAAAACCCTCTGGCACCAATGTTGTACAATAAATGGTAAGGCGGCCATTTTGGAACGATGACCACATTTTCACCCCTTTTTGGCCGTTTACAGCCTCTGCATTTGAACGAACTCCTCCTATGAATTTCGCTCGATTTGGTTCAAACTTGGCCAGTTTCTTCATAAGGCATGGGGGAACAAACGACATCAAAATTGTGCGTTTTCATGAATGCTGAAGGGGCGGGGCCAGACGTCAAAGTTGGACATCTCGCCATGAAAAACGAAACGCTTACAGCTCTTACACGAAAAGAGTCTAATACATCAAACCTTCAGTTATTGACCCACATCCGGTCCCCTGCAAAACTGTATGGTCAAATCATGACATCACTTAAGCCACGCCCCCTGACAACAGGAAGTGTAAAGTTTTACTTTGAAAGGTCCATATCGGACCCGTGTTACCTAATCAGCGTGACATTGTGTCCAGTGACTAAAGACATGTTGGTGTAACAAGCTTTCCAGCACTGTTCGTTTTGGGTGGAGCAAGTGGGCGTGGCGACATGGCGAAGTAAGACGTAACGCCATCACCATACGTTTGGATCTAAAATCCACAGATTTGATCCGAGGAGTACCAAAATCAGTATGATCGATCATTGCCCACCCCTTGAACAGGTGTTTATGCTAATTAGCAAATCGCTACAGAAACGGCTCAAGAGCGCCCCCTAGAAATATTCAAAATACCCTCCGCATTGACCTTAGTTTGACGTAGAATCATGAAATTTGGTACACTTGTCCAACTCACCAAGATGCACAGAAAACTCTCTGGCACCAATGTTGTACGATAAATGGTAAGGCGGCCATTTTGGAACGATGACCAAATTTTCACCCCTTTTTGGCCGTTTACAGCCTCTGCATTTCAACGAACTCCTCCTAGGGATTTCGCTCGATTTGATTCAAACTTGGCCAGTTTCTTTATAAGGCACGGGGGAACAAATGTTATCAAAACTGTGCGTTTTCATGCATGCTGAAGGGGCGGGGCCAGACCTCAAAGTTGGACATCTCGCCATGAAAAACGAAACGCTTACAGCTCTTACACGAAAACTGTCTAATACATCAAACCTTCAGTGATTGACCCACATCCGGTCCCCTGCAAAACTGTATGGTCAAATCATGACATCACTTAAGCCACGCCCCCTGACAACAGGAAGTGTAAAGTTTTACGTTGAACGGTCCATATCGGATCCCTGTTACCTAATCAACGTGACATTGTATCCAGTCACCGAAGACATGGTGGTGTAACAAGCTTTCCAGCACTGTTCGTTTTGGGTGGAGCAAGTGGGCGTGGTGACGTGGCGAAGTAAGACGTAACGCCGTCACCATACGTTTGGTTCTAAACTCCACAGATTTGATCTGAGGAGTACCAAAATCATTATGATCGATCATTACCCACCCCTTGAACAGGTGTTTATGCTAATTAGCAAATAGCCTCCATAGCGCCCCCTAGATTATTCAAACTGTTGTATCTCAGTGATACATCATCCGATCTGAACCAGATTTATTGTGCATCATCAGTGAGCCCTTGTGGACACATTGATATGGTGGGCTAACATTTGACTCAAGTGCGCCCCCTACATTATTTCTATAGTTATATCTCAGTGATACATCATCCGATCTGCACGAGATTTATTATGCTTTATCAGTGAACACTTCGACACACATTGATAATGTTATGTAAATTTTTACTCCATAGCGCCCCCTATATTATTACTACAGTTATATCTTAGTGATACATTATCCGATCTGCACGAGATTTATTATGATTCATCAGTGAACACTTCTACACACATTGATAATGGTATGTAAATTTTTACTCCATAGCGCCCCCTGTATTATTACTACAGTTATATCTTAGTGATACATTATCCGATCTGCACGAGATTTATTGTGCTTTATCAGTGAACACTTCGACACACATTGATAATGTATGTAAATTTTTACTCCATAGCGCCCCCTATATTATTACTACAGTTATATCTTAGTGATACATTATCCGATCTGCACGAGATTTAATGTGATTCATCAGTGAACACTTCTATACACATTGATAATGGTATGTAAATTTTTACTCCATAGCGCCCCCTATATTATTACTACAGTTATATCTCAGTGATACATTATCCAATCTGCACGAGATTTATTGTGCTTTATCAGTGAACACTTCGACACACATTGATAATGGTATGTAAATTTTTACTCCATAGCGCCCCCTATATTATTACTACAGTTATATCTTAGTGATACATTATCCGATCTGCACGAGATTTATTGTGATTCATCAGTGAACACTTCTACACACATTGATAATGGTATGTAAATTTTTACTCCATAGCGCCCCCTGTATTATTACTACAGTTATATCTTAGTGATACATTATCCGATCTGCACAAGATTTATTGTGCTTTATCAGTGAACACTTCGACACACATTGATAATGGTATGTAAATTTTTACTCCATAGCGCCCCCTATATTATTACTACAGTTATATCTTAGTGATACATTATCCGATCTGCACGAGATTTATTGTGATTCATCAGTGAACACTTCTATACACATTGATAATGGTATGTAAATTTTTACTCCATAGCGCCCCCTATATTATTACTACAGTTATATCTCAGTGATACATTATCCAATCTGCACGAGATTTATTGTGCTTTATCAGTGAACACTTCGACACACATTGATAATGGTATGTAAATTTTTACTCCATAGCGCCCCCTATATTAATACTACAGTTATATCTTAGTGATACATTATCCGATCTGCACGAGATTTATTATGATTCATCAGTGAACACTTCTACACACATTGATAATGGTATGTAAATTTTTACTCCATAGCGCCCCCCCTGTATTATTACTACATGTACATTTTTACTCCATAGCGTCCCCTATATTATTACTACAGTTATATCTTAGTGATACATTATCCGATCTGCACGAGATTTATTGTGATTAATCAGTGAACACTTCTATACACATTGATAATGGTATGTAAATTTTTACTCCATAGCGCCCCCTATATTATTACTACAGTTATATCTCAGTGATACATTATCCAATCTGCACGATATTTATTGTGCTTTATCAGTGAACACTTCGACACACATTGATAATGGTATGTAAATTTTTACTCCATAGCGCCCCCTATATTATTACTACAGTTATATCTTAGTGATACATTATCCGATCTGCACGAGATTTATTGTGCTTTATCAGTGAACACTTTGATACACATTGATAATGGTATGTAAATTTTTACTCCATAGCGCCCCCTATATTATTACTACAGTTATATCTCAGTGATACATTATCCGATCTGCACGAGATTTATTGTGATTAATCAGTGAACACTTCTACACACATTGATAATGTATGTAAATTTATACTCCATAGCGCCCCCTATATTATTACTACAGTTATATCTCAGTGATACATTATCCGATCTGCACGATATTTACTATGTTTCATCAGTGAGACCTTGTGGACACATTGATATTGTGGTTTAACATATGACTCAAGAGCGCCCCCTAGATTATTCAAATTGATATAGCTCAGTGAGACATCATCTGATCTGAACCAGATTTATTGTGTATCATCAATGAGCCCTTGTGGACACATTGATATGGTGGGCTAACATTTAACTCAAGTGCACCCCCTACATTATTTCTATAGTTATATCTCAGTGATACATCATCCGATCTGAACCAGATTTATTGTGCATCATCAGTGAGCCCTTGTGGACACATTGATTTTGTGGTTTAACATATAACTCCATAGCGCCCCCTAGATTATTCAAACTGTTATATCTCAGTGAGACATCATCCGATCTGAACCAGATTTATTGTGCGTGTGCACCCCTGGTGCGGAGTAGACACGAGAGACTTTGAAATGGCGACCGAGCGGACGAGCTGGAGCTCGCGCGGTCGCCTCAATAAGGTCGGAGCGGCGCTAAGCTGCGAGGGCCTCAACGCCGCTTGCGGCTTTAATTAGGCCCGAAGCAGCGAAGCGCTGCAAGGACCTATTGTAATTGTAGTGTTTATTATTTTTTTTTTTTTTTTTTTTCTTCCGCCAAAAGAAGTGGTTTTTTGGGGGCCTTAACATATATGAAAACTCACCAAATTTGGCGGACTCGTCAGGACTGGTGAAAAATTACGTATTTTGGGGGCGTGGCAAAAATCGCCACAGAAACGGCTCAAGAGCGCCCCCTAGAAATTTTCAAAATACCCTCCGCATTGACCTTAGTTTGACGTAGAATCATGAAATTTGGTACACTTGTCCAACTCACCAAGATGCACAGAAAACCCTCTGGCACCAATGTTGTACAATAAATGGTAAGGCGGCCATTTTGGAACGATGACCAAATTTTCACCCCTTTTTGGCCGTTTACAGCCTCCGCATTTGAACGAACTCCTCCTATGAATTTCGCTCGATTTGGTTCAAACTTGGCCAGTTTCTTCATAAGGCACGGGGGAACAAACAATATCAAAATTGTGCGTTTTCATGAATGCTGAAGGGGCGGGGCCAGACGTCAAAGTTGGACATCTCGCCATGAAAAACGAAACGCTTACAGCTCTTACACGAAAAAAGTCTAATACATCAAACCTTCAGTTATTGACCCACATCCGGTCCCCCGCAAAACTGTATGGTCAAATCATGACATCACTTAAGCCACGCCCCCTGACAACAGGAAGTGTAAAGTTTTACGTTGAACGGTCCATATCGGACCCCTGTTACCTAATCAGCGTGGCATTGTGTCCAGTGACCGAAGACATGTTGGTGTAACAAGCATTCCAATACTGTTCGTTTTTGGTGGAGCATGTGGGCGTGGCGACGTGGCGAAGTAAGACATAACGCCATCACCATACGTTTGGTTCTAAAATCCACAGATTTGATCCGAGGAGTACCAAAATCAGTATGATCGATCATTGCCCACCCCTTGAACAGGTGTTTATGCTAATTAGCAAATCGCTACAGAAACGGCTCAAGAGCGCCCCCTAGAAATATTCAAAATACCCTCCGCATTGACCTTAGTTTGACGTAGAATCATGAAATTTGGTACACTTGTCCAACTCACCAAGATGTACAGAAAACCCTCTGGCACCAACGTTGTACAATAAACGGGAAGGCGGCCATTTTGGAACGATGACCAAATTTTCACCCCTTTTTGGCCGTTTACAGCCTCCGCATTTGAACGAACTCCTCCTATGAATTTCGCTCGATTTGGTTCAAACTTGGCCAGTTTCTTCATAAGGCACGGGGGAACAAACGATATCAAAATTGTGCGTTTTCATGAATGCTGAAGGGGCGGGGCCAGACGTCAAAGTTGGACATCTCGCCATGAAAAACGAAACGCTTACAGCTCTTACACGAAAAAAGTCTAATACATCAAACCTTCAGTTATTGACCCACATCCGGTCCCCCGCAAAACTGTATGGTCAAATCATGACATCACTTAAGCCACGCCCCCTGACAACAGGAAGTGTAAAGTTTTACGTTGAACGGTCCATATCGGACCCCTGTTACCTAATCAGCGTGGCATTGTGTCCAGTGACCGAAGACATGTTGGTGTAACAAGCATTCCAATACTGTTCGTTTTTGGTGGAGCATGTGGGCGTGGCGACGTGGCGAAGTAAGACATAACGCCATCACCATACGTTTGGTTCTAAAATCCACAGATTTGATCCGAGGAGTACCAAAATCAGTATGATCGATCATTGCCCACCCCTTGAACAGGTGTTTATGCTAATTAGCAAATCGCTACAGAAACGGCTCAAGAGCGCCCCCTAGAAATATTCAAAATACCCTCCGCATTGACCTTAGTTTGACGTAGAATCATGAAATTTGGTACACTTGTCCAACTCACCAAGATGCACAGAAAACCCTCTGGCACCAATGTTGTACGATAAATGGTAAGGCGGCCATTTTGGAACGATGACCAAATTTTCACCCCTTTTTGGCCGTTTACAGCCTCTGCATTTCAACGAACTCCTCCTAGGGATTTCGCTCGATTTGATTCAAACTTGGCCAGTTTCTTTATAAGGCACGGGGGAACAAATGTTATCAAAACTGTGCGTTTTCATGCATGCTGAAGGGGCGGGGCCAGACCTCAAAGTTGGACATCTCGCCATGAAAAACGAAACGCTTACAGCTCTTACACGAAAACTGTCTAATACATCAAACCTTCAGTGATTGACCCACATCCGGTCCCCTGCAAAACTGTATGGTCAAATCATGACATCACTTAAGCCACGCCCCCTGACAACAGGAAGTGTAAAGTTTTACTTTGAAAGGTCCATATCGGACCCGTGTTACCTAATCAGCGTGACATTGTGTCCAGTGACTAAAGACATGTTGGTGTAACAAGCTTTCCAGCACTGTTCGTTTTGGGTGGAGCAAGTGGGCGTGGCGACATGGCGAAGTAAGACGTAACGCCATCACCATACGTTTGGATCTAAAATCCACAGATTTGATCCGAGGAGTACCAAAATCAGTATGATCGATCATTGCCCACCCCTTGAACAGGTGTTTATGCTAATTAGCAAATCGCTACAGAAACGGCTCAAGAGCGCCCCCTAGAAATATTCAAAATACCCTCCGCATTGACCTTAGTTTGACGTAGAATCATGAAATTTGGTACACTTGTCCAACTCACCAAGATGCACAGAAAACTCTCTGGCACCAATGTTGTACGATAAATGGTAAGGCGGCCATTTTGGAACGATGACCAAATTTTCACCCCTTTTTGGCCGTTTACAGCCTCTGCATTTCAACGAACTCCTCCTAGGGATTTCGCTCGATTTGATTCAAACTTGGCCAGTTTCTTTATAAGGCACGGGGGAACAAATGTTATCAAAACTGTGCGTTTTCATGCATGCTGAAGGGGCGGGGCCAGACCTCAAAGTTGGACATCTCGCCATGAAAAACGAAACGCTTACAGCTCTTACACGAAAACTGTCTAATACATCAAACCTTCAGTGATTGACCCACATCCGGTCCCCTGCAAAACTGTATGGTCAAATCATGACATCACTTAAGCCACGCCCCCTGACAACAGGAAGTGTAAAGTTTTACGTTGAACGGTCCATAACGGATCCCTGTTACCTAATCAGCGTGACATTGTATCCAGTCACCGAAGACATGGTGGTGTAACAAGCTTTCCAGCACTGTTCGTTTTGGGTGGAGCAAGTGGGCGTGGTGACGTGGCGAAGTAAGACGTAACGCCGTCACCATACGTTTGGTTCTAAACTCCACAGATTTGATCTGAGGAGTACCAAAATCATTATGATCGATCATTACCCACCCCTTGAACAGGTGTTTATGCTAATTAGCAAATAGCCTCCATAGCGCCCCCTAGATTATTCAAACTGTTGTATCTCAGTGATACATCATCCGATCTGAACCAGATTTATTGTGCATCATCAGTGAGCCCTTGTGGACACATTGATATGGTGGGCTAACATTTGACTCAAGTGCGCCCCCTACATTATTTCTATAGTTATATCTCAGTGATACATCATCCGATCTGCACGAGATTTATTATGCTTTATCAGTGAACACTTCGACACACATTGATAATGTTATGTAATTTTTTACTCCATAGCGCCCCCTATATTATTACTACAGTTATATCTTAGTGATAC
>JBBPBX010090462.1:0-14110 GCA_038048925.1 Garcialebias charrua
AACCAGCTCAAACTGACCATTAGCTGGTCAATTCAGTCAGAATTAAAATGTCCGAAGAAAAACTTTGTCCTAACCGAAACACAGTTTTCAAAACTATCTTTTTATTTGTCATTTCTAACAAAAATCCCCATAACCATGGCACCATTTCTAGAAATTACATCCACACAAAGTCAAATAAAAAAATATACCCAAAATACTGTAGTAACTATACGCCAGGCTGCTGTATGCTGCCACGAATATACTGTACCATATACCAAAAACAGGAAACAAGGTGCGAAGCATGTGCATAGTGTTTGCATGCTTGGTGTGAAATGTAACCTCTGAGGTTGTTCAGAGACATATCTACAACAGATAATAAATTATTAGTCATAACCTTTCCACGAATATACTGTACCATATACCAAAAACAGGAAACAAGGTGCGAAGCATGTGCATAGTGTTTGCATGCTTGGTGTGAAATGTAACCTCTGAGGTTGTTCAGAGACATATCTACAACAGATAATAAATTATTAGTCATAACCTTTCCACAGAATACAATTTCAAAAGATTCAAAATAGTGCTTTAAACAGATTTCAAGAATGTGGCACTTCAAAGAAGCAGCAAAGTCAGAAAATAAATGGAAATGTTGAATTCTTCCTTGTTTTGTCTTCTGATTTATTTGTTTATTTATTTTTAAATACAGCATCAGGGTGTAGACAATGTGAATAAACAGATGTCAACTCCTGGAACAAGATGTATTTCTGTTACTTTCTTTTTTTAGACTTGAATTTTTATTGAGCTGTTCAATAGTAAATATATAACACATACATTTTCCAGATTATGATGGCCTAAGCAGGCCTCTCTTTACAGTAATTATTCAAAAAACAGCAAAACATGGTAAACATTGACAAGAAATGTATTTTTGTTTCTTATCAGAAAATGTTAATTAATTAACATGGACTAACTTACACTGCAGTCTACAGAAGGCAGTCTCGCTGTTTCACCTTCAACTTCCACTTTGTGTTCTTGTGTTCTTGTGTCTAGTCCCCATTCAGTATACATGTGAATGGTAAATACAGATAAAAACATGATTATTTTAGGAAGAATGTTTATTCACATGTACATAATATTATAATGCACAAATACAAATTTTTACACAGGGGACTTGTGTGACTCAGTCTAAGCAGCACCACATGTAAAAAAAAAAATGTCAAAAATTAAACAATCACCATCATTTAAAGCAGTTAAATTGTCCAAAATTGAACGGCACAATATTTTTCATCTTATAGGAATTTTTCTTCCTGTTTGTGTGTTCACAGCTATACAAGAGGATCTGTTGTGCTGATATCAATGAACCTGAGTAAGAAGACGAGGAGGATCTCAGTTCCTGCTCTCGCCTCCAGCAGCACAGTGGAGGCTTTTGTCCTTCAGTCCTACCAACCAGGGGAAGAGGGACTCTGCTCCAGGTGCCTTAGCCGCCTCAATGCAGTCATTTTTCTCTGAGAGAGCCACAACGTCATGTGGGAAATCACATTTATCTTGTCTATTACATGATGTGCATCCTAAACATTAGAGTCCATATAACAATTAATTTTGCCTGCCTTTTGTGCCAGTGTTATGATGAGGTTATAGCAGATTTTGGTCACAACTTGAAATGATGTTATACACCTTGTCCTGTTAGTGTACTTTAAATAAGTGTTGACGATGACTCCTGGCTATTACCAATCCAAATTTAAGCTTAATAACCGTAAAACTGGTTGTTAAGCTGTGGTGACAATGTTGAACGGAGTTGACTCCAAAGGTTATTCGTCTAGATCACGTATGTCAAAGTGCCGGCCCGCAAATTAATTATCTATGGCCCCCTGGATGATATTTAATTACTATTAGAAATGACCCGCTGGCCACAGCCGCCCACTGGTGTTTTGCACGCACCAACACTACATTCCCCACAATGCAACGGTAGTAGGGGTGGAGCAGATCCGATCCGGAGTTGTGTCTCATGAGCCCAGAGTAATAAGACCGGCCTCACGTTACATTCAGGAAATCCATTCCATAGTTTGCAGCCAGCTACAGCGTGCGGACTGAGTGAGTAGCACTTTAGCTAACAGCTAGCCAACTTTTCATGGTAACATGTCCGCTGTGTGGAAGTATTTTACACTAAACAGCAAGACAGCAACGTGCAATGTCTGCAGAGCCATAGCGCCACATTAAACCGCGATCAAGTTAGTTTTACGTTGGACATTCGAGCTCCGGGGCTTCAGCGAGACGCCACTCTCGCTGAACCGAAACCGGGAGACTGACCGCGGCCAGCTGCGTCCAGTCCGACCCGCTGTCTGACCGTCTCGTAGGAGGGACAGGCGGAGAGCGGCTGACCGAAATCAGAGCGCCCGCAAGAAAACAAGAACAAGAAAAACACACCGCTGAAGCCACGGAGCTCAAATGTTCACCGAGAAATTGCTAAACTTCATCATAATTAATGACCAACAGCAAAGCTGGGCACTGCTAATTAAAAAATTAGTTCCACAATTTCTAAAACGCTTATTAATTTTTTTAGGTCCACAATTTCAAAAGCACAAATGTCTTATGAAAATTAGGGGAAGCTAATCTAATCCGCTATTTATATATTTATATATTATATATATATATATATATTTATATATAGCCGGCAGCGTTATCAATATTTGCACTACACTGCCAACTGAAAAGTAACAAAAATGATCCTAAAAGGATGAAATTACAAAAATCAAAGGATTTATTTAATACTTTACGTACATATATTCTATTCGGCCACGAAATTAACAAAAAATAGAATGATCTTTTAATCCCTAAAACCACGTTTAAATCTCAAATACACGGGTGTGTCGCCACCGCATTTATACATGAAAGTAACCCAAATACATAAAACTAACGACTCGCCGTCGAATGGTCGACACAAAACGCACAATAAAATACTCCGGCCACGTTAATTTGGCTTGAAACAGCTGGGTTCTCTAAGGATTTATCCATTAGTAACCCAAAACAACCAACCGGCAGACACAGTTAGCGTCTATAGGTAGTCAACAGATTTAATGAAAAGTAACTAAAATACATAAAAATAACGACTCACCGTCGAATGGTCATCACAAAACACACCTTAAAATCATCCGGCCACGTTAATTTGGCTTGAAACAGCGGGGTTCTTTAAGGATTTATGAAGACACCGAGCGCAGCCAGCTACAGAATTAGCCCCTGAGTTCAACTATGACCCGGAAGATGGAATAGTCCATTTTTAGTAGGGGGATAAAGAAATCGACCGTTTTTTTTATTGCGTATATTTAATGATCGTTTTCATCGTAACTATAATTATTTTTATGTTAAATGTACATTAACAAGCATGAGCAATGTTAGTGATGTAGGTGACTGCACGGGGCGAGGCGGGGCCGGGGCCACTGCTGAAATGGGACCCCCAGGCATTTACCTACATGGTAGAGCCGAGTCTGTTCTCAGCTCTGCCCCCCTCCCCCTCACACCCTTCCTCCTCTCTGCTGTTTACGGTGGGGAAAAAGGTAAAAAACAAGCAGCATAAGAGCTTGTAAATAAGTTTATTGGTTTTTACTGATAGATAATTAGTTATTAGCGGTACTGCATTTTAAATAAAAATAGCACAAATCCGCTTATGAATTATAAAAGTTAGTCAATTCACAAAAACGCTGACAAAAAGTTTAGGTCCACTGTAAGCGGAATAGCGCTTTAGCGCTCCCTAGCGTTCATACGCCCACCTTTGACCAACAGCTATCAGCTGTAGAAAGTTAAGGATTTCACAGCTTGATACTTGCAGTCAACAGTAAACAATCATAAAAAAGCATATTACAGGTAATTAAAAATCACAAGAAAACTGCATTATAAAAACTAAACATAAACAGCTACATTATAAAACAATGTAAAATACTAAAAGCAGGAACATGTCTGTGTTGGTTTATGCCAAGAACTTAGCAGATGTAAAGCTATTTAATATTTAATTAATTTATTCATTCATTTAAAAGAGACGGAATAAAACAAATTAATCAAAAAGAAAACATTGAATGAAAAGAGTGCAGAAAGAAGAAAAAAAAATCTTATATCACCCCCTCATAATAAACATTGAACCAGTCCGGCCCTTGGCTTGTAGCAAATGTGTTTGTTTTTTGGCCCTCGGTGTATTTGACTTTGACACCCCTGGTCTAGATGGACAAATTCATCCATGGGTGTATCGTGCTTTTTTTGTTGTAGGTAGCTTTTTGGACAACCTCAGCTGTGAAAACTGGAGTTTTTAAGTCAATAATTTATTCTTGTTTGCTGTTAGCCAATTTTAATCATATGTTAAAGGAGCAGATGGCTGGTTTCTTAGATTATGTCGTCTAGATGTGTGTTTAGCACCCAGTTGCCTTTTTAGGCCTGTTTTCATCTTTCTGATCTGTACTCAGGCTGGCCTTGATGGCTTGAATCCACTCTTTTACAAATATTTGTGAGGGGTGTAGGCATGATTTTTCAGTTATGGTGTCACATTGTTCCCCACATGATCCATGCTGACTGGTGTCCATGATAGCACTGACGTGGCTGCATGACAGGCTGCGCCTGCAAGCTGGAAGACACCCGAGACACGAGGTTTTCAGCAGCAGAGGGTGAAAGGACCAATGCTGCTGTTGTGTAACACTTCTATAGACTTCATTGTTGTGTTGCTTTTAAACAGACTGCAAGTGTCAGGGAAAAAAAGCTTTTGTGTTTGTAGAGCTGACTCAGGCCCGTGCATCATGAAGCAGTGTGCCACAACATCCTGCAGAGTGGGATGTGGTGACGTCTAGCGGAGCTGTTTCAGATTGCAACAAACTTTCAAGAGTGCAGAAGAAACAGCTGTTCTCAGGTTTTGAGAAGTGTCATGTTACATATCTGCCAATACTTTACCTTCAATGTAAGAGAAATTAGTTTTACTCATCCCATAAAGCATCAGAATGGATAAGATCGCTGTGTATTTGAATGAAATTTGCAAAACGTTCAGTAATAATGGTCTGTGTTGTTACTCAGAGTAGAAAAAATAAATTTTTTAAAGTACATTTGGATTTTTATGAATCACGTACAAAATTGCAAACGTTTCAAAAGAAGCATTTTCAATGTCCTTAAATGTCACCAGTCCTAATCCCCAGGAACCCTTTCCTGCGTGTTTTAAACGTTTTCTCGCTCAAATGCACGGTTTGCCTCTTTTCAACACATCGGGCATGCTGTAGCTGAGTTGTTAGAGCAGTTGTGCTCCAGTGGGAAAGTTGGGGGTTTGATTCCGTCAGCAGTCACATGCTGAAGTGTCCCTGGGCAAGACACTGAACCCCTCATTGCCTCTGATGTGTATCCCATTGGTGTATGAATGTGATAAAGCAGTAATTTGTCTTTGTATAGATACAGTACAGTGCTGTATGAATGTGTAAGTGAAGACACTGACTGTGTTGTAAAGAGCTTTGAGTATCTTGATTAGAAAGAAAGACGCTGTATAAGTACAGTCCATTTACCACTTATCTTCAAGTTCTGCAGAATCATGGTACTCTGGTGTTCTGGAGCAGGGACACACCTGAAACACACAGGACACTGGGGCTTGAGGACTAGCACTGATTGGACTAACAAATAACGTTTATTATTATTATTATTAAACTGTTTTATCTAGTTCTCTTAATGAACACCGTTCTCTTTCTTCTGAAGGTGGGTGAAACTGAACGGAGCGGTGTTGAAGATGGTGGACGATAAAACGCTTCCCGACCTCAGCGGAGTGCATCTCCTTCCAGCGGAGCACCTGCAGCTTCCTGCATACTCTCTGGCTTTCTTTGTCTTCTTGGACGCCCAGGCGGTGGCCTGCCACTGACCCTGACTGTTCAGACCCTCCAGAGTCCACTCGACCGTATCACGGTGGCAGACTGAAGGCAGGACATGAAATGACTGCTGAGCTGTTTCACTTAGATTAAAAGACTAGTGGCATTTTAGCCGTAAACAGTACTGGGTTTCTTAAACAGTGCTTCTAGGATGGGACAATAATGACCTAAAGACTTTATACACACACACACACATATATATATATATACAGTATATACATTTGTATATATATACAGTATATATATATATATATATATATATATATATATATATATATATATATATATATATATATATATATATATATATATATATATATATATATATATATATATATATATATATATATATATATATATATATATATATATATATATATATATATATATATATATATATATATATATATATATATATATATATATATATATATATATATATATATATATATATATATATATATATATATATATATATATATATATATATATATATATATATATATATATATATATATATATATATATATATATATATATATATATATATATATATATATATATATATATATATATATATATATATATATATATATATATATATATATATATATATATATATATATATATATATATATATATATATATATATATATATATATATATATATATATATATATATATATATATATATATATATATATATATATATATATAATGTATGTATGTATGTGGGAGTGATGGTGCAATGGAATAATGGACTTCTGGAAAACATGACACTACAGATACAGTACATTTATTGATTTTTCACATTGTGTGGTAAGGTGAAAGTATGACCATCTAATATCTGTATACAGTATGCTCTGAAATGTGAAAAGGTAGACATGGTTTTATGTATATTTTTTTAAGTATTTTTTTTATATTCAGTTCTGTATGTTTGTTGACAACTTCTCAGGTCAGTGTATACCAAGTGCTGATTCAGATTGTAGTTTTACTGTACCAGAGGTGCAGGTTTTGTTTTTGTCATTTAATTATAAGCCACACGAGGGCGCTACTGTCCAAGTCTTCACTGTTCCAACAGTCTCAGGAAGTAAAGTGACTGACCCTAGTCACAAACCACACAGCAAAGCAAAAAAAAAAAAAAACTTGAACTTGTATGTGTTTTGCACCTCAACATCACAGCAGTGTTGTTTTACAACAAACAAGTGATTTCCTTCTGCAGGGGTTACCACCGTGAACGAACTGCTAGATTAGTTTTACACCAGATGCACTTGTGATTGGCTCAAACCTGCTATCTCAGGATTATGCAAACATATTAAAATACAAAATCTCTAATGCATGAGTCTCTGATTTAATTGTTTCTTTATTATGTTAGTCTTCTATCATCACATCCTGTTGTTCCTGTGTGATGGTGTGGGGCACGTTCCTCCTGAGGACATGGCCTGTTCTCTTTCTTTTTCTTTAATCGAGAAAGTAAATGAAACTAATATTTAAACTGATGTTGCAACCTGAACATGTTTTCACATTACACAACAAACCAGTAGTTGTCAAACTTTTGATTAGATGGAGCGTGACAGCAGGAGAAAGGGGTATGCTCCTGACTGACTGGCTGGTTCATGACCTGGATAGACGTGATGACAGGAGGTGAGACGAGTTTCTTTTAAATAGAGTGAAAGATGTTTGCTGGAGGGAGAAACTGTCAACTTTATTCAGGAATAACTTGTCAAAGTGATACAAAGATGGGTGCACAAAAACAGTGTACCTCCACCTTGATCATTGCACCTTTTCATGAAATCTGACACATTTCCATATATGTAACAGATTAGATACTGTCCACAGTAAATGTGTGTATGTTGTTAGATGGGCAGGTTCTTATTGTGTGTTCAGCAGCGTGTTGTTGTGGTAGGGGTTGCAGAAACTGATTTTCTGCTTCAGATGCTTCTGCCCCTTTTTCCTGAAAAACAGTCCACGGTGAGAATGGGTGGAATCTTTGACAGCGTTGTTTTTATTTATTTATTTATTGTTTGTTTGGTTTGTTGTTTTTGTGCCATGGCCAGGATGTTTGAAAGTAAAGTCCTGGTGATATTCTCGGTTCCCCTCAGTTTGGAGCGTAAAGTCATTGACTACAAAGAGATTCAACTGGTCAGAATGCTCTTTACAGTTCTTTTATTAATTTACCCTTTATTTATACAGATAGTCTCGTTGAGCCACGAGATTTCATTTGCAAGAGAGAACTGTTTAGGAAGCAGATGGTGGAGGTTAATGGCCTTGCTCGGGGGCTCAGAGTGGGGTGAATGAGGGTGGAGGCAGGTGTGGGTGTTTCACCTTTTCAACCTACATTTTGATGTTGACGGTACCGGGAGTTCAATCTGCGACTATCCGATCACAGGCCCATTTTCTCAAACCTCTGTGCCACCACTCCCCAAAATTCCTATTTGGTATTGTAGTCACCCCAGACTAGGCCCACTGCTATTGCACCTTTTGTGTACTTTACTATAAGCATTCAACCTTCAGTTTTGTGGGTTATCAATGTGAACAGCTGTGGGCTAAGGACACAGCCCTGAAGGATGCCATGCCACAGGGAGGCATGCTGGAGATGTTTCCCATCCTCAAGAGCTGTCTGTTGGTATAATTTGTCGACCCAATGAGACACAAGGATAGACAATTGAAAAATGTATGGCAGGGAAATAGAAAAATGGACTTGATGATTATGGTAACTCTATATAGCACCTTTCTATGTTATTGAGATCTGTGCCCTCATTTACCCACAGCACTCCACTAGATCTCTACAAAGCTAATTGAACAAATAATTCTTTATCACATTCATACACTGATGGGACACACAGAAAATGTAAGAAATGTCCGTAGAATTTACATTGAAACTATGTAAAATCACAACATAAAAATACTGTAAAATGGAAAGCATAAATGTTTTGTTTAATTCACAGTTAACCTTTGTAAACTGTTAAACAATCTTTTTACGTTGTTTGTACAACAAAACTGTGTGCGAATAATCAAATATATTTGTTAAAACTACAAATCGTGGTAAAAAACACAAAAAAATACTGTAATGGCTATAACAAAACAATTTTGTTAATATGACATTAAAATGCTGGAAAAACTAAAGTTTTGAACTGTTTTTGAAAATACAAATACAAAGGTAAATCACTTTACAAACTTCTGCTGTACTTTTAACATGATTGATGGAAGAATAATGACAAAAATAAGTTTGCATAGAGCACGAGACCTGAGTTTGCAGGTCGCTTTTGTAAATGAGCCCTCGAGGCTCAATGAGATTTACCTGACTAAATAAAGGTTGAATGAATGAATGAAAAGATAGTGATTTGTATACTTTTAAAGATAGTGATTTGTATATTTTTTTAAAGTTAGAAACAAAATGTTAAGTGTTGTAAGTCATGTGACCGCGTTGGGTGGGGGAGAGGGGTTGAACTAAAAACGTTTTTCTTTCTTTCTACTAAAAAGAAACTGTCCAGATGAACTGATTGAGAATGAGCGGGTTTTTCTTTTAGTTTCTGCAAACACATTGCCTGGGACCAGAGCCTTTCTCGCTGAGCTCGGTAGGTGGCGGTATGCACCTTTACGTTGCTTGCGATCCGCCATGATAGAAAAGAAGAAGAAGAAGAACTGGCCTCGTCACGTTCACGGCTGCAGCTAGCCAGATACAGTACTGCTGTTTGGAGGAGCGGAGAAGAAATTTTCTAAAAACTTTTTACATCTTGTTTTGGAGTCTTTGGCTGTTGATTCAGAGAAAATAACATTTCCACGTAAGCTTTACGTTTACTTTTTTCCTACCGGGAATGTCTGCTGAACTGTTAGCGCATGTTGTAAGCTAATGTTAGCATATGTTATAAGCTAATTTAAGCACATGTTGCAAGCTAAGCTAAGCACATGTAATAAGCTAATGTTAGCACATGTTGTTCTAAGCTAGTGCCGTTAGCTTTTAAGACTGCTACACCAATGTGTGATAAATCACACACCCACCAAATTTTCTTAAATGATGACCTGCGTCTTTTGCACAAAGAAACTGGACACTTTAACTTAGGGTATATGCTACATTGCAAAGTGCATGGAATGAGCCTCGTTGTCTTTTCAAGTGTGTTGGTGCTAACTGTAGTCAAACATTTACAACTTACTCTGCTTTCAAGGGTCATTTTTATCATTTACATAATGCACCTGCGCCACAAGCTACAGCCGTTGTTGCCGATTTAAAATGCGCGGTTGCATTATGTGCCCACCATTTTCTCATGATGGTGAAAGAGCTAGTGTCTCACTTAAATGACCATATTGGAGAGGGCAGGTCAGTGTCATGCCCAGTTAAAGGTTGTAAGAATGTCTTTACAAAGAAGTCGTCATTTACTTCTCATATGTGTAGGAAGCATAAAGCATGCTCCCCTGATAGTATTGATGACATGTACATGGAAACTTGCCCTCAGTCCTCAAGTGCACTTGCCAGCACAGATAATTCTGAAAACACACATGAAGCCATGCAAGCAGCCAGTGAAGCTATTGACATGCCAGAGAATGATAGTGACTCATATCTCAGAAATGTGTGTGTCTTTTAACTTAAACTGCAAGGGCAGATGCTCATACCTGCTTCTACTATAAAAATTATTGTTGAGGAAATGCAAAATATTCACGAGTTAGGTCAAGCCTACACCATATCGAAAGTAATGTCCTTATTAAAAAATATGAGCCTAACAGACGAAGTGATCTGTCAAATCTGTGACTGCATGAAAACGTCTGATTTGTTCTCTGCCTGTCATCAGGGACAATTAAGAACAGTGTATTCCAGAAACCAGACATTCACAAAAATGTTTAAATATACAGAACCCAGAACAATAAAATGTTAGTAGAAAATGTTAACACTCAGAATGTGATCTAAATAATGAAAAATGTGTTGGTGAAATATTTTAACATATTATTTTACACTTTGTGCCCCATGCACAATGTTCTAAACAGGCATAGACATCTTCTTATATTGTACATTGTAAACCTTTTTTTTCCTCTCTGTAATTTACAGACCTGAAAACAGCTCACTTTCGTCTGATGAAGCTTAACCTGCCCAATCGCTGTCATTGCTCTCAGTTTCACCCCAAAGTTCAGCATCTACCTCATCCAGCAGCCCACAGCTTGACTCGCACTGGGAGGACAATTTTGAAATTCCATGGACTAAATTTCAAGAAGAACTGTAAAAAAGTATCAAGTGCCTCAGAGAGGAGTGGCCATTTTTGTTTGATGAAATTGGCATGTCGATCCACTTCAAGGAACTCACTGGGAACGACCTCAAGGAGACCTTCATATGCAACTTGGATTTGAAGGGAAAAAGGCTCCTCAACTACCTGACCCCTGTTTGTGTCAAGAACAACAAGAAGTTCCTTCAGACTTATGCAAGACTTCAGAGGCTACGGGGACAGCAGAGTGGCTGCTCAGAGGATGTGAAAGAGATGGTCCTGCTTCTCCTCAACTACTTTCATGAGAAGGAGGAGTCCATGTTCTTCTATGTACCGGTAGATGAAACGAGTCTGGCAGAAGATGTGCAACTGGAGCAAGTGGCTCTAATGCCAACCATCATTGTCTGTGGTAAGTCTGCTTCATATCTAATTTATTACGTTGTACTACTAATGGATTTTCTCATGCGAGTATAGGACCTAATAATATATACGGTACCCTGTTCAATTATTATTTTTTCTTTATAGGACAGTCATGCTATTCCTCAACAAGGTACATGCTGAGTCTGGACCGGACCCTTATCAACACAAACATCCCCTCCTTCGTTTCTGCGTTGTGCCTGATGTTCGGGAGCTACTATTGTTTCAACATCCATTATCCGTCTGAGCTGGCTTCAACTCTGGAATTGCTTCAAAGGTAAATAAATATGGCTTGCTTTCAATTTGTAATACTATAAAACAATATGTATTTTACCCAGATGCATGCTCAATAATCCAGGTAGAAAAATCTAGAAAAGCTAAGTCTGGTCCTCTGGACATAAAAAAAAAAAAAAAAAACTCTAGAAACGTTTAATCTTTCGTCTGAAAGACTTCTTCAGTCTGAGGTGCTGTATTCAGCTCAGTCTTATAGCACCTGCTCACAGTGGATCAACCAGTTTGCAGATGACAGCCTGAAACCAGCTGCTCCCATGATCAAGGAGGACCATCAGCCTAACGATGGATTGTTAGCACCCTGATGGTTGTTTGCTATTCACAGAGGGCTGAGTGATACTAGCAATAACAGCATTGTAAGATGGGGACAGTTGAACCCGGAGGCCTCCACCTCTGTTTAATGATGGACGGTTTCTTTTCACAAAGATGGCCACGTTCGTAGGAACACTGGTTTGAGAGAGGAGTAAAGGAGGCCATCTTTGTGAAAAGAAACCGTCCATAATTAAACAGAGGTGGAGGCCTCCGGGTTCAACTGTCTCCCTCTTACAATGCTGTTATTGCTAGTATCACTCAGCCCTCTGTGAATAGCAATAACCATCAGGGTGTTAACGATCTATCGTTAGGCTGATGGTCCTCCTTGATCATGTGAGCAACTGGTTTTGTCTGTCATCAGCCAACTGGTTGATCCACTGTGAGAAGGTGATATTTATAAGACTGAGCTGAATACAGCAACTCAGGCCCTGTTTACACAGACACTGTGGGGGGAAACGGAGGTTTTGGGTATGTTAATTAGATGAAAAGTTTTGCGTTGACATGGGTCCGCTCGAATCTCCCCCCTCCCTCATGCCCCCCCTCCTCCTTTCATGAATTCACTGTACAGTAGTTACCATGCCCGGTCATTAGTTAGCGCTGTGGATTTTTGAACCTTCACCCACTGTGCATGCGTGCTGGTGAACCTTCACCCACTGCACATGCGTGCTGCCTCACTCTGCTGGCAGACTGCTGCGTTCTTCTGGACTAAACGTTGAGCTATCAACAAGTTAACAACAAGTTAAAGCTGAATTTTGGATAAGAGTCGACAGATTTGACACCAAGTGGGACCTCTTCATCTAACAAGCTGCACACCAGACGCTGAGTGGACTGTGGACCAGAACAGAGTTGACGAGGATGATGTCGGACTTTACTCCATGAAAAACATGACTTACAGCAGGTAAATCAACGTTCTTAATTTAATTTTTGCTTGTGTTTACTTTGATCACACAACAACGAACTGAGCTTTTATTTATTTCTTTTTTTCTGCGAGGTGGAGAAGCTGTCGTTCCAACAGGCGGACCGGTTCTGATGGGGTCCAGATGAAAACACAGCAAGAGTCTAGTTCATTAACATATTTACAGTTCAGTTAACGTGTTTTAATAGTGTTCAGTTAAATTCTCAGTGTTTGTGTGACGTACAGTTTGTGGTGTTGAATGAATAAATAAATAAACCTGGTGTCTTCATTTTACGTTACGCATTGTTTAAATAACGTAACGAGTCCAGATAGATAGCTCAGATTACTATATATCTCCCACGCTAACATAAATACTGTTTATTATTGTTAAACTGTTATTATATAGCACATATTTTGCAGCGTGACACGTGAAATGTCTGCCTGCCCTGACTGTCCGAGCATGCGTGCTGCGCGCATGTGTTCAAACAAAAGATCAGCGGGAGATGTTTACATTATCAACGGGGGGTCAGCGAAAAACCTCCACTCTGCAGGGTGAGTTCAAAAACCATCGGAGTCAAAGAGGGGGCCCAGTGGACTCATGTCAATGATAAGCACATCCGCAGAGATAAAGGAGCGGTTCCACTCAAAATACGCGCCGTGTAAACAGGGCCTCAGACTGAGGAAGTCTTTCGAACGAAAGACGACAATGGCCCTCATTCACGAAAATGTTCGTATTTTTATCCTAAATTTCTCCTACTTTTGTTCGTACGAAGCGTTCGTACGAACATGCCACGTCAGATTCAACAAAGTCTTCTATCCTCAGGAAAAGTGTGTAAATGGGTTGCGTAAATATGATGAATCCCACCTGTTCCAACCACCTGCGCGTGCACGCGGAGAGGTCATTTACATAATTCCCACCCCTCAAAACGCCATATAAGGCTACGTTTCCTGCCTCGGAGGCAAAACGTGTTTGTGCATAAAATGACAGCGAAAAGTAAAAAAGAAGAACTCTACCGGTGCGGAGATTGAAGTTTTGCTCTCCTTGATCGAGAAAAGTAAATCTGTCCTTATTAGCAGCGTCACTCATGGGAGTAAATGACCAACTAATGACAAAGAATGTCTGTTTATAAGAAATGTGGACCTTACAAATATAC
>JBBPBX010090463.1:0-14109 GCA_038048925.1 Garcialebias charrua
CAAATCCACCAAGGTGAAACAACACTGTGTGCTCTGCGTGGGATGATAACACATTGTATTGTATTGTATTGTATAATTTTATTCATTTCATATTAAAAACAATGACCGTTTAAAAAAAGAAAAGAAAATTTAAACAAAAACATAAAATGAAAGGAAGCAGAAGAAGAAAACATTTCTTATCATATCTGCTCCTTATCAAACAATCAATTCAAACTATCAATTCAAACATAAATATACTTATTTGTAATACAAAATAATACAGTCTCATCAGAGATATACAGTCACATCAAAATATCTAATATAATTTGTTAAATTAGAATCAACTTAAATGTAACTCTTCAACAAAATAGTTTTAATCATTTTCTTAAATATTAGTATGGACTTCACATTTTTTACATTGTCCTCTAGTCCATTCCAAAGATCAATTCCTCTTATTGTAGTAGACCTACCCTTTAAACTGGTTCTAAACTTAGGTTTAACAAACATTTCCATTCTCCAGCTCCCCGGGCGCTTTCTGGCTGCTCACTGCACCACCTGGTGGTGGTTGGGTTAAATGCAGAGACGAATTTCGTCTGTGTATGGGAAACATACGCAGATGACAGAAAAAGACAGTATTATTATTAAATTATAGCAACTAATCCTTTTCACAAAATAGGTTTGAATGTTAGATGGTAGCGAGGATGTGTGAGCCTTATACATAAGTAAAAGAATATTAAAATCAAGCAAGTCATAAAACTTGAGTGATTTCAATTGACAAAATAAAGTATTCGAAGGATGACAATAAGATTTCCTCATTATAATTCTTACAGCTCTTTTTTGCAAAATAAAAATAGGCTTAGTTGTTGTCTTACATGCTGTACCCCGAACATTTACACAATAAATTAAATGCGGAACTATAATCGAGTTATAAAGCAAGTGTAAAGCAGTATTATTTAACAAATCCCTTACTCTATACAATACTGCAATTGATTTAGATATTTTAGTTTTAACAACAGATATATGCTGTTTCCAAGATGATCTGTCATCAATAATTACACCCAGACACTTAACCTCATTCGCTCTACATATCTTAATACCATCAATTTCAAAAGAAAAATCCAAAGTTTTTTTTTTATTTTTACTAAATATACCTATCATAACAAATCATCTCTTACATGTCTTTATTTTAATTCTGCCTGCAGTTATGACCCCACTGAGGAACCAGAGGTCACTCACTCCTTGCAGAGCAGCCGGCGATGAACTGTAGACGGGCTTCACCCTGCAACCAACTGCATTACTCCTAGAAGGAACAAAGCATTTGATCACCTCCCCAGTTCTTGTGTGTATGTGTGTGAGTTTGGGTGAGCGATTGTTCAGGCATGGACTAACACAAAACTTGAAGCACATCGTCGGTCAGTCCAACTCCATAACACTATGAAGATGCAGACTCTCCCATGAAAAGAAACAGTTGTATTTCCAGATTAAAGCAGACCTAAAAGAAAAGCAGCGGCGTGTGAGGATAATCGCTGCTTTGTCTTATATGAACCCACGGAGGGCACGACAAAGACTGAAGAGTGACGCTCGCTCCCTCACGGTCCACTTCTCCACACCTTTTATAACCGTTCTTTGGTTTTTACATGTTCTCTTGTGATGGTCAGTCACTTGGAGTGCACTGACGTAGTAAACACTTTTTTTTAGAGACCGCTGGCACAGCCCATGTGAAATGGTTTCTTCATCTCCTCACTGAAGTTTGGTGTCCCACGTCGGCTGTTTGTGCACTGTAGAACATCTGGCAATATGACAGTGGAACAGAAGAACAGCACGTTTGATTCCTTGTCCTCCTCCGTTCACATCAAGCACCTTTGCAGAGCGTAGAAGAAATACTCCCTAATGAAAGTTCTCCAGCTGTGTTGGAAAACTCAGAACTCCATGTCCTAAAGGCTCTACACATATATAAATATATATATATATATATATATATAGATAGATATTCTGGTTTATTCCATATATTAATGTTTTTTTGTTTTAATGGTGGTCTTAGTTTTTAAAAAATACATTACTGAAACAAAGCTCAGTGATGAATGAACTGCTAAACTGTAAAGTATGCTCAATTGATTACTTTTTAAATTTTCTTTTGAGCCTTACCTAAATGTGGAAACCAGAAAGAAAACAAAAAAAAAAAACTTTTGGTACCATGTACCTTTAATGTTTTCTGACATGTACGTGCTCTTGATCTATAATATATTTAAAATGTGTTTGATTTAAAAAAACGTTATTACAAAATGTTTTGTCTCTTTAGTTTTATTTTCATTTAATTTCAGATAATTTATCTGCGCTGGCTATCTACAGTTACATTTCTCATTTAGTGCTGTCTGTAGCAGTTTTCATAGTAAAAGGGTTTAATTGAAAACTTTTGTTATGGTAAAAGTAGAAGAAATGACTAATCTGGGCCAAATGTAGGAGGGTGGGCTATTATTTCTCACCATGTGGGGGCAATGTTGATTATGTTTTTACACAGGGTTTAACCAGAAGAAAGAAAGAAGAGATAAATGCAGATTTATTATATGCAAGTAATCTTTTCCCTATTGTTTTGACTTCTGTTTTAACGGGTTCAAAGAAAAATCATAATTTGCTAAATTCATAACAATGGACAATAATACAGCCCACATAATTTCTACTAACATTTTTTTATTTATTTAAATATTTGGGTTGTTTTAGTTTAATAAAGTTGAACAGGATACATTTCCTCTAAAGTGGAAGTATCATAAACGCTTTATTACGGCAGGATAAATGTGCAACTTTGTAGTTCTACTTTTTACGTAATGCCATTGAAAGCATCAGCTGAGGTTTGCTTCACGTTCAGAGTTAACGCCCACTTCTGATTGGCTGAGACGCCGTTTTAGCAACCTTCATTTGCTTTCCACCAATATGTTTTATTTTATATTTTTATGGGAAATACAATACAGTTAGAATGTTCTTTGTCATTTTGTTTTTAATGAACGACTAAAAGGCTTTAGGAATTAATTAGCAAAGCTTTTTTTTCCTTTTTTTTTTTTTTAAATTAGCAAAGTAATTACTGTACAAGGTACCTGTTGCCAGGGCAAGAAATGCTCTGCGAAAAACCGGAAATTTAGTTTTACCTTCAAAATAAAAGCACCAAATCAAGCGTATTTACACCCCTTAATATACCATACTTTCATTCATTCAACCTTTATTTAAACAGCCTCGGGGACTCATTTACAAGAGACCTGATTTCTTAACAAAGAGTGAGGACAACAACGGATAACAATGACAACAATAGACAAACTTAAAAGGTATACAAATTTAAATTTCTCTCTTTTAAAAACCCATACCATTTTATTTATAGAGCACTTTAAACAGCGACAGGGCCAACCAAAGTGCTGTACAAACAGAAACAAACAGGCAAAGTGCAGAGCAACATATAATGTAAAATCAAAATACTGTATAGAAACAAAATAATAGCAGATAATGATGCATTCAGGTTCAACACAGATCACGCAGTTTTGAAAACCAGGGAATAGGGTTGTATGATGTTTGTAAACTGGCTGGTTGTACAAGGAATTATACACAATATTTTGCTTCATAATTTTAACAAAATGTATTTACGTACTATTCTGCCTCTTTAAAAGCTACTAACCTTACTTGGTCTTTTTATGTCGAGCTGCTGAATGTGATGACAAACCATGCAATACGGGGTAATTAACATGGCATTATGTAAATACAGGTGGTCCTCGACTTACGAACGAGTTCCGTTCCTACTGTCGTTTGTAACACGAAAATCGTTGTAAGTCGGAAAACACCCGAGCCGCCACTTATACACGTACGTGTACGGTACAAAACAGTTACCAAGTACTTCACCTATCCTAACACAGTACCCTACATAATTATCAATGTAACACGGGCTATGAAGGCCCGGATTGTGACTCAGAGGATGTGACTCTAAAGCCAACTGGTAGACTGTAAATAGTCTAGGGCTTCCCCATTACAAATACGCAGGTACGCCTGGCTTCAAATGACAAAAACAGAAGTGTTGTATACAATATATATTTTATTAATTCCTTTCTATATTAAAACAGCCTTTATTAGATGCATTTATGCTATGGTGGTTCTACCATGCCAGTTGTAAAGGGCTAGCACAACTCCAAATCACTTAACACCAAAGGATGTTACATGCCAGTAACATGAGAGCATATACAGTTTAAAACTAGGCACAGAGTTGGGAGCACAATATAGCAACCGTAGCAATCTGCTGTACAGGAATGACAGTTAGTAAGGTGCTTGCACATGATAAACAATATTAGAAAATACAAGCATGTACCTTAATCAGTCACAATCCCAATAACAAGCACATTCAATTAGTTGCAGTGGCAATCTGCCACCCACTGGCACATGTCCTAAAGACACAAACAAATACAAATAAATAATTTAACAGAACTCCACAACAATATGTGGAGCAGCATTGACAGCACCCAACCAGCCATAAGTGACTAATGGAAAAAAACATTTACCTTAGCTTGTGCTTCAGGGCTTTGCACAACTCCATGAACACTGCAGCAGCACCTACTACAGCCACATGCAGCAAGAGACTAAACAGCCAACACCCTGGAGAAGAATGTTTGGCTTACACACCTGGTGCTTAGTAACACTAATGAGCTAAACCACACTGAAGGTGGAGGAACAGGACATGGTGTGTTCAGGGAGCCAAACTAGAGTGGGAATTACAGCCACTCTTCCAATGAACTAAAACCACCCGGTTACATCCTACCCCCCCTTTATGGATCGGTGGCTCACCGATAAATCAAAACCGCAACCAGGGTCAAAAAGTGGCGGTAACCAGGCTGCTGGCACCCGGGTCCACTGAAACAGTAGCCCTACAGTCGTCACTCCTAACCGGTCGTGGGAGGTGATGGGGGTTGGAGTGTTTGCCAGCTGTTTTACGGCTGGACTTCCTGGGGCCGATGATACTGCTTTGGGGAGCTTGTACAGCTGGTGGCGCCTCATATGGCATATGAACTGGAGGCCTTTCCGGTGGTTCTGGCTTCACAGGCGGGTTACTAACAGCCTCTCGGACCACCAGCCAAGATCCAGACTCCACATCATCCTCGTCACTAGTCTCATCAGGCAGACACTGCAGCCAAGCATCAGGGCAGGCATCTGTAGGTGGTAGAGCAGGTTTTATAGCAGTACGATGCACTTGTCTCACAAGATGAAGCTTATCAACTGGAGCAATTGAATATACCACACCACCTGTACTGGGCCCTCTCACGACTTGGTACACTGTGGACCCCCATGCATCTTGAATTTTTCTGCGACCTGGGCCCACATCACGCAAATACACTCTTTGTCCCACTTCAAGTGGCTTGCACTGGACCTTTTCATCATGCCTCACTTTCCTCCTCTGGGCTGCCAGCTCCACTCTGCCCCTGGCAGCATCCATGGCCACATTCAGACGCCTCCTGTGCTCTGCCACCCAGTCACACACACTGGATGCCGTAGGCTCCGGAAGATGGCCAAGAAGGAAATCCACTGGCAAGTGAGGTTCTTGTCCAAACATGAGGAAGTGGGGTGATTCACCAGTCGACTGATGGGCAGTGGTGTTATAGTGGAAGACAAGCTGTGGGAGGTGTTCTGGCCAATTTCGTTTTTCTTCTGGAGGAAGGGAACGAAGCAGGTTAAACATAGTTCGATTAAAGCGTTCACACTGTCCATTTCCCTGTGGGTGGTAAGGTGTGGTACGACTTTTCTGAACTCCATACAGCTCACATAGCTGTTGCACCAAGAGACTCTCAAAGTTCCTCCCCTGGTCTGAGTGGATGCGAGCCGGTACTCCAAAACGGTAAAACCACTCACGAACCAGGATCTTCGCTACCGTAGCTGCTTTTTGATCACGAGTGGGGATGGCTTGGGTGAACTTTGAAAACACATCTGTCATCACCATCACGAGCTCCCTTCCATCACGGGCGGTTTCCAACAGTGTAAAATCAATGGCCAGCAGCTGATTTGGTCTTGAAGCAAGGAGGTGACCCATAGGAGCACGAGCTCTTGGTTGGGTGTTTTTAGCAAGGGTACACCTCTCACACTGCTGGCACCAGTCCTTTACATCTTTGTCCATCCCTGGCCAGAAACACCTCTGCTTCACGACATCAGTTGTCCTCTCTATCCCTTGGTGGCCATGATGTTGATGAAGCTCCTCTAACACCTCTGATCTTAAGCTCTCTGGGAGAAGTAACTGGAGAACCTCTTCTCCACCATCTGGTCTCCAGCTACGCCGATACAGGAGGTCCTCCTTCTGGACAATTCGACCCCACTGTTTTACAAGTCCCCGGGCCTCTGGACCCAGACGCTCCTTCTCAGCACAGCTTGGCACTCTCTGCTGCTGCCAAAACTCCAGAAATGCTGAGATGGCAGGGTCAGCCCTTTGGAGTACCCCCAGATCTTCCCCGCTGCGAGATGGCAGAGCTGTTATGACCAACTGGACAGGGTCTTCCTGCATCCCCACAAACCGCTCACCAATTGCCTCTGGAATGACTGTTCCTGGGAGGAGGTACTCCAATTGCGTTCTGTCCCCACTAGTCTGTTGCCTTGAGAGGGCATCCGCATTCTTGTTCACACGGCCTGGGCGATATCGGACTGTATACTCAAATGCTGAGAGTTCAGCGATCCACCGATGCTCCGTGGCGCCCAGTTTGGCTGTGTCCAAATAACTCAAGGGGTTATTGTCTGTCCATACTATACATTGGTGGCCCCACAGGTACTCTTTGAACTTCTCAGTCATGGCCCACTTCATGGCTAACATTTCGAGCTTCATGGAGCTATAATGTTTCTCAGCAGCATGTAAGCTGCGGCTGGCATATGCAACTGGTTTCACTTTGCCACCTTGCTCTTGAGACAATACGGCTCCTAGCCCACTGTGGCTGGCGTCGACCTCTAAAATGAAAGGCAGAGAGAAATCAGCAAAAGCAAGTGTGGGGGCACTTACAAGCTTGGCCTTGAGCTCCTGGAAGCTCCTTTCACAGTCCTCCGACCAAACGTCTTCCAACAGTTGCCTTCGTCCTCTGCACACCTTCGACCCAGCAAGTTCTGCAACAAGACGATGAAGGGGGCCAGCTAGTTTAGAAAAATCTTCTACGAACCTCCTGTAATAATTGGCAAACCCCAGGAACGACCGCAACTCTGAGATGTTGGTGGGGTGAGGCCAGTTTAACACTGCCGCAACCTTTCCTGGGTCCGTGGCCACGCCCTCCTCAGAGATGAGATGTCCCAGATATTTCACCTGCTTTTTGAAGAAGTCACACTTTTCTAACTTGACTTTCAATCCCTCTTGTTTTAGGCGACTTAGAACCCTTTCCAGCCGTGTCAAGTGATCATCAACACTGGAAGAGAACACAACAATATCATCCAGATATAACAAAAGTGACTGACCATGCTGGGCCCCAAATATCCTCTCCATCAAACGCTGGAAAGTCCCTGGTGCATTGCATAGTCCAAATGGCATACGGTTGAACTCGAACAGGCCAAACGGGGTGCAGAAAGCTGTTTTTGGCTTATCGATCTCTGCAACTGGAACCTGGTTATATCCAGAAGCAAGGTCCATTGTCGTAAACCAGCGGGCGCCCGAGAGGGAGTCTAGTGTCTCTTCTATTCGAGGCAGTGGAAAAGCATCCTTCCTGGTCTTTTTATTAAGTTGTCTGTAGTCTACACAAAGGCGAAGACTACCGTCCTTCTTTCTGACTAGGACAATTGGGGACGCATAAGGGCTACTGCTCTCTCGAATTACCCGGGTTGCCAGCAGCTGGTTAATGTGAGACTTAACTGCCTCATATTCAGATGGAGGGATGCGCCGATACCGCTGTCGTATGGGAACATCATCTGACAAAGGGATGCTATGCTCAATTAAATTGGTAAAACCAAGGTCACCATCAAAAGCAGAAAACACAGATTCATACTTTAGCAATAAGGCTCTCACTTTGTGCTGCTCTATTCCATCTAGCATAGAGAGATCAAGGGAGGTTATCTTCTCTCTAACTGAGCCAGTCTCGGCAGTATGGGACCTGACTGCAGCAATAATTTGCTCCTGTACACAAGGGACTTCCTGCAACTCTGATGGTAGGCTCACCACATCTATAGGAGACAACACTCCAAGAGAACAGCGGGGTTTCAGTGTAACCATACACACCCCTACATTCACCACAGGAACATAAACAGTACCCCGAACAACATGCAAGAGAGAAGGAGACACTAACAAACCCTCAGGTAAGCCAAACTTTGCATTTAAGGGTTCAATCAAAACAGCCCCTGCCAAGGCCAACATAGCAGAACAAGTAGCAGGTACAAGTTTAGTAGTGCCAGCAGGAACTACCACAGGTCTTTTACCACGCAGCTTTGCGACACTAGTCTGAATAGGGCCTTTCTGCAAGTTGGTCTGCTGATATAACTGGAAGGCAGGAAGCCAGGAACTGAAAGCCCCCAAAACTGTAGGGCGTTCAAACAACTCTGGGCCATACTGGTCAAACAACTGAAAATAGTAGGCCTTTATGACATTCATCCCAATTATGCCCGGTATATGAGGTAAACCAACCCGACCTGGAGGGTCTCTAACAACCAAGATCCCTCTTCTAGGAATTACCACACCACACACCTCTAAGTCGGGCTCAAGATAACCCAAGTACGGAATGCTTAAACCGTTGGCAGCTCTCAGCTCTAACCAATGACAGGACTTTAACTTGTCTGGAAAATATTTCCTGAAAAAGCTCTCTGAAATGGTAGAAACCATAGAACCTGTGTCAAGGACACATTGGACCGGAACTCCAGATAATTTCACAGTGACTTGGGGACAAGGCGCCATTAAACACTCCTTCACCTCATCTACATGGGGACCCACTGAGCCTGAACCACCCCCTCCTAATGTCTGGCTCCTTACACTAGGGGGAGTTAGTTTTCCGACAACTGAGGGCTAGTGGTGGCTTGGACCCGAGGGGACCTGAACTGGGAACGGGCGTTACAGTACCGAGCAATGTGACCTGGTTGCTGACACCTGTGACAAATCACACTACTAAGACCAGAAGAACTGGCCACAGGGTGCTGCTGCATAGCTGCAAGGGATTGAGTGATCTGATCCAACTGGTCCTGTTGCTTTTGTACCAATTTTGTCAGAGTGGCAATTTGTGAGGAAGTAGAATTAGAGGGGGGCTCAATTTGGAGAGTGGGTGCACTAGCCCGTTGTACAGCACAAGAGGACGACACAACACTATTGTTGTCCACCCCACCCTCACGCTCCCATGTAATGGCCTCAGCCCTAACTTCCAGCAATGTACACCTTGGATTGTCACGAACGTAACGCTTTAATTCCCTACGCAGATCAGAATTGCTAACATTTTGAATAAATTGATCACGAAGTAAAATGTCTGCATTAGTCATGGCATGAGGAGAATTAGCTTTAACCCTGTTCATTAAACAAAACAAGGAATGGGAAAATTCCTGCAAAGTTTCACCATCTAACTGTCTCCGTGAAAAGAAGTCCTCTTGTAGTGAGACATACGACTGTTGACAACCATACAGTTCTCTCAAAATGGTAAAAACAGTTTCTGGATTCTCACGTTCAGCTAATGGTCTATATTTAATCTCATCCCGAGCTACACCTTCGAGATGGTCAAAAATGAAAGCAGCCTGATCTGTGGGTTCAACATGCCGAACTTGCATGCTGGTACAAACTTCTTCTACCCACTCCTCAACCCCAATACCATGAGTCCCCCTGAAGGTTGGACACTTTCGCTCCCTTGGCAGGTAGATGATGCGGTCAGTTGTCCCCATGCTCCCCAGAGCTGTACGTGTACTGGGACCAGCTGGTGCATCATGTTGAGTTGAATTTGCCAGTGCAACGTCCCGTTCCTGTTGCAGACGACTCCTATCGGCCTCCAACTGCTGGACTCGAGCCCGGAGTTCTTCAAGTTCCTCTGCCATAGGAACGGGGAGGTGGGTCCTTCTTCACTGTCGGGGGGTATCCAGCTAGGTCCCACGATGTGCCTACTGTTAGCCTATTATGCTCCCAACTTCTAAATGCTCTTTAGAATAGAGATAATTAAATAAAATATATATACTGTATATACACACACAAACTGCCTTATCAGCCAGGCCCTACCAACAACGCCAGTAAATGTAACACGGGCTATGAAGGCCCGGATTGTGACTCAGAGGATGTGACTCTAAAGCCAACTGGTAGACTGTAAATAGTCTAGGGCTTCCCCATTACAAATACGCAGGTACGCCTGGCTTCAAATGACAAAAACAGAAGTGTTGTATACAATATATATTTTATTAATTCCTTTCTATATTAAAACAGCCTTTATTAGATGCATTTATGCTATGGTGGTTCTACCATGCCAGTTGTAAAGGGCTAGCACAACTCCAAATCACTTAACACCAAAGGATGTTACATGCCAGTAACATGAGAGCATATACAGTTTAAAACTAGGCACAGAGTTGGGAGCACAATATAGCAACCGTAGCAATCTGCTGTACAGGAATGACAGTTAGTAAGGTGCTTGCACATGATAAACAATATTAGAAAATACAAGCATGTACCTTAATCAGTCACAATCCCAATAACAAGCACATTCAATTAGTTGCAGTGGCAATCTGCCACCCACTGGCACATGTCCTAAAGACACAAACAAATACAAATAAATAATTTAACAGAACTCCACAACAATATGTGGAGCAGCATTGACAGCACCCAACCAGCCATAAGTGACTAATGAAAAAAAACATTTACCTTAGCTTGTGCTTCAGGGCTTTGCACAACTCCATGAACACTGCAGCAGCACCTACTACAGCCACATGCAGCAAGAGACTAAACAGCCAACACCCTGGAGAAGAATGTTTGGCTTACACACCTGGTGCTTAGTAACACTAATGAGCTAAACCACACTGAAGGTGGAGGAACAGGACATGGTGTGTTCAGGGAGCCAAACTAGAGTGGGAATTACAGCCACTCTTCCAATGAACTAAAACCACCCGGTTACATCAAAAAACACATACAGTCCATTTAGAGACAAAATAAAAAGTTAATTTCTTACTTTGAGCTGGTCAATTCTGTCTCCGTCTTTTAGCATGTTGTCTCGGTGTCCATCCAACATCTTAGATTCAGATTCAGTTTATTATTGCCATTGTCAATGAACAGGATTCACAGACTAGGAATTTGCTTCGGCATAACGGTGCATAAAATATAGAAACATAAAACATAAAAAACATAAACCATAAAACATCAATACAATATTCAGTGAACAAAACCTACTAAAAAACAGCGCAATTAGAGTGGTGCAATCAAAATACAGTGATACAGTGATTCCCAATCAAAATACAGCGACCAAGGCAAGTTATGAGGTAACATGGTTATGAGTGTTCAAAAGTCTGACAGCAGAGGGGAAGAAACTGTTTTTATGGCGGGAGGTTCTGGTCCCAATTGACCGAAGCCTCCTGCCTGAGGGGAGTGGTTCGAACAGACCGTATGCAGGGTGAGAAGGGTCAGCTGTGATCCGACCTGCTCGCCTCACAGTCCTGGAGACGTACAGGTCATGGAGAGATGGGAGACTACAGCCGATTACCTTCTCAGCAGAGCGCACAATGCGCTGCAGTCTGTGTCTGTCCCTGACAGTGGCCCCGGCGTACCACACTGTGATGGACGCGCTGAGAATGGACTCGATGATGGCCGTGTAGAACTGCACCATCAGCTTGGCCGGCAGCTTGGCCTTCCTCAGCTGTCGCAGGAAGTACATCCTCTGCTGAGCCTTTTTGATGAGGGAGCTGATGGTTGGCTCCCACTTGAGGTCCTGGGTGATGGTGGTGCCGAGGAACCGGTAGCAGTCCCCAATGATGATGGGGGTGTTGTTAAAGGTGATGGGGGGCAGAGGGGCTCTGTCTTTCCTGAAGTCCACAATCATCTCCACTGTCTTCTGGGCGTTGAGCTCCAGGTTGTTGTTGCTGCACCAGGTCACCAGCCGACCCACCTCTCTCCTGTACGCAGACTCATCATCATCCGAGATGAGCCCGATGAGGGTGGTGTCGTCCGCAAACTTAATAAGTTTTACGGAGTCATGGTTGGAGGTGCAGCAGTTGGTGTACAGGGAGAAGAGCAGAGGGGAAAGAACACAGCCTTGTGGTGAACCTGTGCTTATGGTCTGAGTGTCCGAGACAGCTTTCCCCAGCCGCACGCGCTGACTCCGGTCTGTCAGGAAGTCAGTGATCCACCTGCAGGTGGCGTCAGGTACACCGAGCAGAGAGAGCTTGTCTTGGAGCAAAGCAGGAAGGATGGTGTTGAATGCAGAGCTGAAGTCCACAAACAGGATCCTAGCATAGGTTCCTGGGGAGTCCAGATGCTGCAGGATGAAGTGGAGGGCCAGGTTTATGGCGTCATCTACAGACCTGTTAGCTCTGTAGGCGAACTGCAGAGGGTCCAGGAGGGGATTGCTGATAGACTTGAGGTGGGATAAAACCAGACGTTCAAAGGTTTTTGAAGCCAGGCGGACATCGAGGCGAGCTCCCGGCCGCAGCAGGCATCTCCGCCGTGTTTTAGCTTGTTAGCTCGGTGTCCCAGCATCCGACGCCGCTCTTTCTCCGACGCTCTTTCTCTGCCTTTTAGCATGTCCAGGCAGCATCGTCCATCCTACAGCAAGGCTTGTTAGCATGTTATCTCGTTGCTCCTCCGGCCCAGCTCGCCGATCTGCTGCTTCACAGCGTTGTTTTCCTTTGTCCCTCCGCAAAGCCGCCGTTCAACTCCAGCTCATGTATCCGAGCGCAGGAACCTCTGATCAGACATGGTCCGTCCGAAGCTGGCTATCGAGGCTGGAGCTAACTGGCTAAACTGGCAGGCACTGCCGAAAACTGGCGGAAACTGCTGGAAACTACGTAAATCGGCTTAAAATAATAATATTAATAATACTTTATTTATAAAGCCATTTAAAACAACCACAGCTGCAAAAAAGTGCTGTACACATGAAATCAAGAACATTTAAACACAAAAGTTTTTTTTTAAATATATTTTTTTATTTCATATTTTTATTAATATAATGTGTTCGTAAAGTCGGATCGCCGTAAGTCAAGGACCACCTGTACATGCTCTTAATCCCTCAAAACACTCAACAACAGCACACTTTACAACATGAGTTAAAAACTGCAGCTACTCTAAAGGTGAAAGGTGTGTAGAGTACAACTAGTTTGTCAAGGCCACAAAGCAACTTGTAATGGTGGTTTTACTTTGAAAATCTCTTCCGGAAGTTGTGAAGCTAGCTTTAGCTTGACGGTGCGACTTCTTGACAGGAGGAGAGGGAAAGTACTGAGGAGGAGGAAACATCTCGTGAGGAGGAGGAGGAAACATCTGGTGGGGGCTCACCGGGCACCACCGGCACCAGCAGCTCTTGTGTTTCTGTTGTGGACTCTTCCGGTTCTCTTCTGTGACAACCTGCGCGTGCAGGGTGTAAAACATCCAGAGAGTGTCACACCGGGCTTCTCTTCGCTTGTTCTCAGTCCAGATGTTCCGTGGACTTGGACTCGCACACCTGCCGATGCCCTCTGAGGCAGGAGGCTGAAGTTGAAGCGTCGCACCTGGAGGCGTGAGCTCCAAATGCATTCTCTCCTCTTGGACCGGGAAACGAAAGAAGAAGAAGAAGAAGGAGTGTGCAGGTTCGACCCTCTTGCTCTGTGTCCGGGCTTCCTGCCCCACGCTGCCACTGCCATGTTCAGCTGCGTGGGCTGCTTCTGGGTGCTCCTGTCCTCGGCTCTGGTCGCAGTCTGCAGCTTCAGCTTCATCTCTCCCGCCTGGATCGTGAAGGAGCAGCTGAGGAGCAGCCAGGAGCATCCTCCTCCTCCTCACAGCAGCAGCCAGGACTCCTCCGTGAGCTTCGGCTTGCTGTGGCACTGCTCCGAGTCTCTGGATCACATGTTCCGGTGCTACACCTTCGGGGGTCTGGGTAAATTTGCTGAGATCCCCTCCAGCTCCTGGCAGGTAGGAACACACCCATCATGGACAACCTGCAGGTCAGGGGTCAAATACAAACAGCTGATGTAAAGAAAATGGATCTTGATTCAGATTTAGCAGGATTATATATATATATA